>UFQX01001791.1:0-12337 GCA_900497675.1 Arapaima gigas
TCTCCTTCATATGTGAACACATCTTCTGAGGGCTGAATCACTGCGTCTTCACTTCTGCTTCCTAGGAAAAGAAGGACAACACAGTCATATTCAGAGCAAAGTCTTCCACCAGTGAAATTATTTAATGAATGAGGAGAACGAATGCATCATACCAAGGAAAAATGAACCGAGAATGAGCATAATGTTCAGCAGATGTGCCATTTCTGAGCTTTTTGGTGACCAAACACAACAAACAGATAAGTGTGTCTGTTGGGTTTTTCAGTCTGTCTGGTTGCCAGTCTTTCAGATTTTCTGTGCAGCTCAACATGTTAATAAGAAGGTTATATGAGAGGGTCGCACCTGAAAGACTGGCTGTTTGTGATGACACTCTGCCCTCTTCTGGACAGTATGTGCAACAACAACTCACAACTTCAGTACAGCCTCCCCCTCCTCACAAAGGTAATAAAAAAAAACTCAGAAATTATTTGTGTGCTAAAATATCACCAAATACCACAAAGATACTAAGCAGCTAAGACTAGCAGTCATAACACAGTGCATCCTGGCAGGATCCACCCCTGAGGGGACACTTGTCCATTGCAGGACAGCCAGACACACACATTCTCACAGCTTCTGTTGCAGCAACTGAGGGAATCAGAATTTGACAACACAGTAGGTGGGTCCCTTCATCCGAAAAATAAACAGAAGGTTTGTGGTCAATTTCATCTGCTTCCACTTTCCCTGCAAAACAGAAATGAGAAAAATTAAATTATACACGGCAAGTAATGTTTCCACTGTTATAAACATGAATAAAAAACATACTTACAGATAAGAAAAATAAATGCTGAGATAAAAAATCATGATGTGAGATAAAGGTGAGCTTTAAAATTGAGCTGAGATCAGTTTCTTCAGCCTGGATCTCTGCAGCTGCTCAGATTCACACCCAGCTTGTAACGGTGCTGTGCTGATGTTTCACCTCTGGGCTGTAAGGAGGAGAATTTTCCCCAAAACACTCAGAATCATATAGAGTAGAAACAGTGTCATCTAAAGTCAGCATCACGCAACCGACTTCCCTGAAACTTTAAAACTCTATATTTACTGACAGGTGTTAAGTTGCGTAGTTGTGGTAAAGATCTCCACCAAGGGCTGAGGTGTGGAAGCAGCAAGTGAACATACAGTGTCAAAATTCTGTTATTTAAATATTGTAATTATTTTAATAATTTTAATGACACTATTTTAACTGAGATCAAGTCACAATTTTACTGGTGCATAATATACCTTTGGAATCTTTACTCTAGGAGGCTTTCATCTGGAGTGGAGAACAGTGAATATGACATTAGTGTAAAAGTATATTTTAAAATGTATTATTGTAAAGACATTATGAAAACAGACCTGAGGATGAACCTGCTGCAGCTGGTGGTGAAATAGACAGCCAGGGCCCTGAATTCATCTTTATCTTTGTTGAAAACGGCCAATTTGCCAATCCTTACTTTCTTTGGTTGTACAGTTTCAATCAGAATTTTGTTGACTCGACTCCATCTTTGTCCTTTTCACTTTCTGGAACAGCGTTGGAGAAAAATCTGGATTTTGGAACCTGACAGATCTGGTCAGGAACAACAGATTAAATTCATATGAAGGGAGAAACAATAAAAAAGATGAAGGTTACTGGAGAGGAGACCATTTGTGTGGTCATGTGACCCCCCTCAACAAAATCATGTTTTTCTAAAATGTTATTTTACATAAAATAACTGATGCCAGATTTATTTCTTTTCATTTTTTCCTGCCCTGTATTTGGTCCTATAGCTCTACTGCTCCACCTGTCTCTCTCTCTCCTGTAAAAGTGAGAGTCAGTATCACTGTCATGTGACCACAAGGCAGAATTATATTCAGTACAAACAGACTGACTGAACTGCAGCCAAGTTATATCTACATGATCATCATTATTTCCTGCTGTGGGAAACCACTTGTTCTTTTGTTTTTCCTGTTGCAGGTTCTTCTCTGTGTTGGAGTGGAGCAGGTTTTTGTACGAGTGCTGAGATGAATACATCACTGTGGGCCTCAGTGCACAGTAATACACAGCAGAGTCACTCAGCTGGAGATTCTCTATTTTTAAAGTTACTTTAGTTTTGTCAATGTCGGCATTAAATCTGTCCTTAAATTCTTCAGCTGTATCACCACCTCCAGTTGTGACCTTCTGCAAGATGTACTTGGGAGAGCCATTCAGATGCTGGATGTACCAGTAGAGAACATATGTAGCTGTGCTGCTGCTAGTTGTGTAGCTGCAGTCGAGGGTCACAGATTCTCCTTCATATTTGATCACATCTCCTGTTGGCTGAGTCACTGTGTCCTGTGCTCTGCTTTCTGAAATAAAGCAGAAATATTTGAAATGAACTATGATGTTGTACTGGACTCACTCAGAAAAATATCCTCATGAAATAAAAAACAATGAATTTATCATACCAAAGCAAAAAGTATAAAATATTATAAGAATCTTCAGCCGATTTTCCATTACTTCTTTTAAAAAACGAACAAAGAGAAACAAATCTATGTTTACTGTGCTAAAGATACTGTATTTCTGGTTGATGTTTCTAGACTTTCAGCCTCGGTCTCTGGAGTTCTGAGTCTTTATGAAGACTTCATGAAAAGAGACGGAACTTAAGCAGCATCGTGCACAGTAGATACAGCGCCCCCTGCAGTTCTCTTCTCAAGTCTGATTCCTCTGGAAGCGTTTTAAACAAATGTGCCGTGTACAGAATAGAACTGTTGTGGCAGCACCTGAACAGCTCATGGAAAAAAATCCTCAAACAGCTGGAGCAGTTTTGTCAGTAGAAATGGCCAAAATGTCTCTAAGCTGATGAGCAGGACTGATCAACAGATTTCATGAACATTTGGACGTTGAAGTCATTGCTGCTCAAGCGGGGGTCACACCAGTTCCTGGAAGCACAGGTTTACGTATTTTATCTGAAAAAGGGATCCAGGCTTTGAACATTTTGAACAATAAATGTATAAAAAAGAATAACATATTAGGTGCTATTTGCATTATTGAATTCTCTTTATCTGTTTTTATGACTTAGATTTCACAAATAAGGACAAATTTATACAGAGATTCATGAAATTACAAACTTTCTAGCTCCACTGAATTTCATATTTTTCACCTCAGAAACATTCCCTGGTCAGATAGAATCACTTTCCTGTATCTATACAGACTTGGAAATTTCATTCAGCAGCTGAACTGTTTGAATGTGACCGAATGCTCCATGTCTCTCCATCTGGGTTGTTATCCTGGCGCCCAGTGATTCTAGGATGAGCTTCAGACCTCGACGACCCAGACCAGGATAAAGCGGTTTAAGATAATGGAGGAATGTTCTATTTCTATTTCTTTCTTTCTCCAAATTATCAAAATGTAATTTTAAACATGAAAACATTTTTCTTCTTTTACAGCTGTTTAAATTATGCAGTATTACTGAAAATTGGCTTCTATCTCCTCTGAACACTTTACAGATCACAAGGCTGCACTGTAACTGACTGATTTAAGCTCAGGTATTTTTGTTGGTGTTGACAGTGTTATTGTCAGTGTGGGTCTCAGTGCACAGTAATACACAGCAGAGTCACTCAGCTGCACATTCTTCACAGTTAAAGGAACTGACTTTACAGTTGTGTTTAGACTGGCACTGAATCTGTCCTTAAACTCTGTGGCACTTTGTCCATCTCCATAGGAATCTTTTCTCAGTATGAACTTGGGAGAGTCATTCGGACACTGAATGTACCAGAAGAGATCTGGATTTGTGGAGATAGTTGTGTAGCTGCAGCTGAGGGTCACTGATTCTCCTTCATATTCGGTAACATTGCCTCTGGGTTGAGTTACTGTATCTTGAGATCTGCTTTCTGGAACAACCGAAAGTCAGAAATATAAATGAGCCACACAAAAGCAATAACACATAAAACTACATACAACACAAAAAAGTAGTAAAGGGCCCAGTTTCACATCATACTTTGGTAAAATGCAGCAAGAATAAAAACCATCTTCAGCAGATGTTCCACAATTCAGCTGAGATCTTCGTACAGTTCTGAAAACACATGCAGTTTTTCTGTTAGTTGCTTCCAGTTTTTACCTCCTGTCTGTCTGCAGTGTGAAGCCTTTTAAAGGGTCTTATATTAGTGTTTGAACTCAGACAATGAATTTTTCTGTGGCTCAATGTTGCTCCCATGAGGAAGTCTGTGTTACAACATCCTCAGACCTGTGTTGGTAACTGCAGTATAATATTTTAATTTATATCTACAAATATCTATATATATATATATATATATATATATATATATAGTACTGTGCTAAAGTCTTAGTCACCTGTGAGGAAAAATGCTATAAAGCAAGGATGGTTCCAAAAATAATGCCATGAATACTTATTAATCAATAAACCTTCTAAAAAGTGCAGTAGACAAAAAAAAACCTCAGTCAGATCAGTATTTGGTGGGACCACCCTTTGCCTATAAAACAGCATCAATTCTCTTGTGCAAACTTGCATGGAGTTTAAGGTAGAGGTTGGTAGGTTCTTCCAAACATTTTGAGGAACTGGCCACAGTTCTTCTGCAGACTTTGACTGTCTCTGCATGTCCTCCCAGACTGACTTGATCCTGTTGAGATCAGGGCTCTGTGGGGACCATACCATCTGTTGATTCCTTCGTTTTGCTCAAGCTAGTTGTGTATGACTGAGATTGGGTGTTTGAGGTCATTCTCAGGCTGCAGAATGAATTTGGGACCAATCAGAAACCTTCCCGATGGTAGGTAAGAATCTACCTGTACTTCTCAACAGACATTAAAGTTGCATGCGTAAGACTTTTGCACAGTACTGTATGTAGGTTATCATTAAGTTATTGAAGTTATTAAATTGGGAATAAGCATCTTCAGATACAGACATTTCTGCTGCCTGTACTGTAATAATAAGGTCCAGAACAGAATGATTTTTCAGTATCGTAACATTATGAGTCACACTGACAGTTACTGTGGTTGTGGCCAGCTTGACAGTTAAAGGTTCTACAAATGCCTGTAGGACCTGATCATTTGCTACATCTCAGCAAGAGCGCTATGCTCCTCCACACTGAACTGTTTGCTTGTCCCAACTCTTTCCAGCACTCAGAGGTCTCAAAACTCAACCTTTCTGGACTCATTTCCTTCCTGAGCTCCTGACATCTTTGTAAGTTAGTCCCTCACCTCCTCCCACCTTTCATGTTGCTCTTTGCTGATCAGTATAAGACTTCAGTGTGTATTTGCTGTATGTGCTCTATGAAAACAGCTGTATCCCACAGACAAGCTGTACTTGAGTAACTACATGTAATGTGAAATCTGCTGTTCTTCACTCTGAGTTGAGTTACTTTAAACAAAAGTATCTGACATCTGGGTAAATGTAAATGTGCATTTAGGAGCTCTGAATGACACTGTTTGGATAATGTGTCAACTGTGTGTATATCTGTGTGTCCAGACAGTTATTGTGTCACACTGCTGAATATAACCACCCAGTGAAGCTGTGATCTGCTTTAACAGGTAGGTGGAGAGTGTCTCTGGAAAGGTACTGTTAAATGTGTTGAGGTGGAACCACAAAGCTGATTTGGCGCTGGTGCCAAAGAGTCTGAATTGTAGCCAGCTGGTATCTAAATGATCATCACACTTTCCTGTTGAAGGAAACCTCAGGGGTTTTCAGTTGGCAGTTTAGAGCACCTGCTCACTGCTGGAGGTGAAGCAGGTTTTTGTACGAGTGTCACCATGAATGCATCACTGTGGGCCTCAGTGCACAGTAATACACAGCAGAGTCCCTCAGCTGCAGATTCTCAATTGTTAGAGGTATTGCATTTGTCTCGAGTTTTGTGCTAATTCTCTTCTTATACTCTTCTGCAATAAGGTTTCTGTTTAAATCACGGCTGACAATGTACTTTGGAAAGTCATTCGGACGCTGGATGTACCAGAAAAGATCTGGATTTGTGGAGCTAGTTGTGTAGCTGCAGCTGAGGGTCACAGATTCTCCTTCATATCCGATCACATCTCCTGTTGGCTGAGTCACTGTGTGTTGAGCTCTACTTTCTGAAAGAAAAGAGAAATATTATACTGTCACACTCTGTTGTCTGAATAAGAATAAATAATAGAGGAAAATCAGTATATCATACCAACGCAAAACGCAGCAAAAATTATAAGAATCTTCACTTTATTTTCCATTATTCTACTTTAAAATGAATAGCAACACAAACACATCTGTATTTACTGCGGAACAGATGCTATATTTCTCAGTGTTCTTTCTACTTTCAGCTATTATTCCTCCCAAGTTCCAGGTCCTTATGAAGTCTTGATGGTAAGAAAGTGAAGTTAAGCAGAATCCTGAAGAGTAGATACAGCGCCCCCTACAGTCATCTTCTCACAGCTGGTTTCTGTGGGACTGTTTTAAACTTAAACGCCTTCCTGATTCTGTGTGCTGCACGACAAGCTGCTATTAACACATTTCGCTTTTTATTGCTCTTCATGTTCAGTGTTTTGATCCAGTTTATCTCACATCTTCAGACACTATGTTCAATACCTCCTCTAACAAACTGTCCTCCTGGGATCACAGTGTCAAAGAATCCGAATGGCACCTGACGCTGAAAAAAAGTAAGTCATAAATGCATAAAATATGTATTATTAATCTATTTTATAATTTATTACTATACATACATGCAGAAATTTATTATAAATACAATAAAGTGTTGGGGAACCAAGAGTTACTCGCGGTTTTCCACATGTGCGGGGGTCTTGCGCCCCTGACCCCTGCGATTGTTGAGGGAGGACCGTATAACCAACAGATAAATAACAGGGTGACTGAATTATTTACCTCTGAGTGATGGTGAGTTTACAGAAAAATGTTTCCAGATCAGTAAATGAAATGAATTAGTTAAACTTGTGACTTCCAAATGTTTTCCTAAGTTCAGGAACCATTTTATGACCTTGGAAACTTTCTTAAAATCTTAAGGGGGAAAATATGTAATAACTTTGTGTGCAAACCCACTTCACAGTATAACAAAGACAGATTTAAAATATTTTATGACTGCAATACACTACAAAAATTACTCTACATATAAAACACAAACATCTCAATGGTGACAAAACCCTGAATTTCTGGTCTGAAAGGAGCTGCTTCCTCTCTCAGGTACAGTGAGGTTTTTGTACAGAGTAAATGTGTTTCCTGACACTGTGGGCCTCAGGGCACAGTAGTAAACTGCAGAGTCTGTCACTGCTGTAGAGGAGAGCTCCACATCCACAAGCTTCTTCTCCTTATCATGTACAACAGACAGACCAAGTGATTTCACTTCTGTTTTATATGCATATAAAGTGCATATTTATATGCATTAGAATCAGGAATTGTGGCTCTGATCCGGGATACTGGCGATACCAGTATAGAGTATCAGGAGCTACACTGTAGTTGCAGGACAGTGTAACATTGTTTCCCTCCAACACATGAACTACGTCCCTTAATGGAGTTATTGAATCTTCGGTGCTGTAACCTGTGGAAAACAATATCAATATTAATACAAAAACAACAGTAAATACATCTGACTATGAAATACTGAAAGTTTCATTTTTGAGGTGAAAAGGTTCACTTTGAAATGCTGATGTGATTCATCTTGTTGTCAGAACACTGATGTCATTTCAAAAAGTATAAAATGTGAAATGTGACATGTGGTTGACTCACCCACAAGTGCTGAGAGGAGGAGAAGTGAGGAGAACAACATGATGGTGGATGGAGAAAGACAGACTGACAGTGTGTACAGTTAGAACTGAATACTTCCTCTACTGTACAGAACTCCTCCTCTCCTGAACACTCAGCTGCTCCTTCACACACCACACACACCTCCACTGTAACACACCTACATCAGGTTAATACAGACAACAGATTTTCATCTAAGTCATAATAATAAAAAGAACCAACTGTTTTGTTGGTTGCAGTGAACATTATAACAACCTTCAGCTGATGTCCCATAGTTCCAGGATAAATGAAAAAAGCAAACACAGGTGTTTGGCTCTGTTATTCTCGCAGTGTTTTAGTTCATTTCTCACTGCTGTGCCAAGTCTTTAAGGAGAGTTTTCATGTCGGTGTTTGAATTTAAAGTGCAGGTTTATTGTGAAATGTCGACCCCGCGTGGCACTGAGTACAGCTGCATGTTCACATGCCTTCCTGAGCTTTACTTACACTTCAAGTATCATTCCTGCTTTTCAAGTCTGTATTACGAGAGAAATCAAAAGCAATGAGAATATGGGATTTCAAAGACAATATTAAATTGCGTGATATTTTAACTGCTAGTTCAGTCTGTTGTCTCACACCTGACAACCTGACCTTCACAGTGTCTGAATGAAAAATGTCTGCAGCTTCAGTCACATGTTCATATTTCAGTGTGAAAAAAGGTTGACAGGGACTTGTTGTTTTAGTAACATGTGATCATTGCATTTCTTGCAATAGAATCATCCACTTCCATTTCTGTCACAATTCAATTCTCTCCTGTGAGCTCAATGATATTTCTGTTTCGATGTTCTGCATAGAGGTCGTTCTTGGGCAACCACTATAGTCCTGACTGGCACATTCTGAGTTTTTACATTAATGTGTTTTGTCTTTTGTGTGAAGGTGTCTGCATTTACACAGTGAAGTTGTCTTTCAGCAACAAGAAGTTCAACCTTTATAACAAATTCAACTGCCACACATTTAAGTGAGAATTAGAAACTGTAACAGAACAACTTCATTATGGACCAGCTGTGAGTTTTCCAACTATGTTCTGCAGAAGCTCACATCTGGAAAAGATATTAATACATCAGGCCTGAGATTTTAAATCCACGCAGCTATTTTCTGTATATTTTTGCAAAAAACACCAAATGCAACAGCAAATACATTTCAGTCACTTACTGGGAAGATAAAGGCAACAGTGTTTGAAGAACCAAATAAGATTTCTCAATGAATTTAATACAGTTACTTCATGAATTTCACATCACAGTTTACATTTGCTGATCTTCTAGCCTTTTGATCTAACTCATCTTTTTGTTGCAGTTGTGCTGCTAGTTGTAAAGCTACAGTTGAGGATCACTGATTTGCCTTCATATCCAGTAACATCTCCCATTGTCTGAGTTACTGTGTCTTCAGCTCTGCATTCTAGGAAAAAAAGCATAAAACTCATTTAAGACAAAAAGTCCACCAAGAAATAATCNTTTACATTTGCTGATCTTCTAGCCTTTTGATCTAACTCATCTTTTTGTTGCAGTTGTGCTGCTAGTTGTAAAGCTACAGTTGAGGATCAATGATTTGCCTTCATATCCAGTAACATCTCCCATTGTCTGAGTTACTGTGTCTTCAGCTCTGCATTCTAGGAAAAAAAGCATAAAACTCATTTAAGACAAAAAGTCCACCAAGAAATAATCAACTAGTCAGCAATAGAAATATGTCCCACCAAGGCAAAGTGCACCAAGAAGGACCATTATTTTCAGCCTGTGTGACATGACTGAGCTGCTTAGAGACTAAACACAGTAAACCGATCTTTGTTTGTTTGTCTGCAGGTAAACAGTCTATCTGGATGCACCTTCCGGTCTATACTCCAGATCCCTCCACAGCACCAGAACTTGTTGAGAAGTTCAACAGGTGAATCTTGGCCCTGATGTGAAGCTTGTTTGAGGAACCCCCTTTAGGAGACTCGTGTAACAACATGCTCACAGCCTCAGCTTCTGCAAGATGAACTTGGGAGAACCTTAAGGATGCTGGATGTCCCAGAAATGATCCTAAGTTTGAGTGCTGCTAGTTACAAACTTTCAAGTGAGAATTGCTGATCTTTTTTCACATCCAGTCAGATCTTCTGTGGACTGTCAGTCCAGCTTTGCATTCTGGTGAAAACATTAAAACACATCACACAGCAAGAATGAACTGAGAAATGGTCCCGCCCAAGGCAACGTTCTGCAAGAATGACAGTCATTTCAGCCCCACTGTTCTGTGTATTTGATCTTTTTCCAGTTTTTTCTTTGAAGATTTCAACATAAAATCTGATCTTTCTGTTTGTTTTAGCAGTAAATCAAAGGTGCCTGAGAGCAAAAAAAAGTGTTACTTTTTCAGACACTTGTCCTTTTCTCCTCTAGAGAAAATCAGATTTTAATGTCACATACCAGTATATTTTATTTTACATTCATTTAAACTGATTCCGGGAGAGAAGCTGAGTCTATCTTCCTCACACCTTGTGCTTCCTGGATCAGTTCTGCACAAAATGCTCAAACGCAGCAAGACGGACAATACAGTGACAACATTTCTGATTTAATAAAGTGTTAAAATAAACCCGCATGACCCCATCACTGCCTCTTGTGTGTTTGTACACTGAGCTCTGCAGATAAACAGCTTTCACTGTGCAGGTTGTTTTTATGGACTTGATCGGAAAAAAGTTATTTGTGTCTGTGAATCTAATGGACCGAGGAATCCAAAAAAAGATCATACGGATGTCAGTAGATGTGATTCTCTGCTCACCGAGGTGACGCTGCCCTTCTGCTTATGATGATTTCTCTTTCTTTCTGTTACATTTTTTCTCTCTCTTGATTTAAATGGTTTTTTCATCTCCATGTAGCTTCACCACAAAGCTGAATGAAGTTCAGTGCTGACAGGCTGGCTGGATTAGAGCCACATCATATCATAATGATCAACACTGTTTCCTGCTGAGGTAAACCTCTGTGTTTTTATGTTGGTCTCATAAAGACTGGTGGTGAGGCAGGTTTTTGTATGAGTGTTGAAATGAATTCACCACTGTGGTCCCCAGGGCACAGTAATACACAACAGAGTCTCCTAGTTCCAGCCTTGAGATGGAAAGAGAGGCTTCATTGGATGATTTATCAGCACTTGAGGAGAATCTTTGTTTTGCAAAATCTGCAGTGTGGCTATAAGACCCTCTGTACAGTATGAACTGGAGAGCTGTGCCTGGATACTGGTGGTACCAGTCCACCCAGTAACTAGTCCTGGTTGGGCTGAAGGTACATTCCAGAGAAACACTCTGTCCTTCTTCTGCTGACACCAGTTGCTCCTTCTGTTCAATTTTATCTTTAGCTGAAATGGCTGTGAACAACAGACAAAAACCAACAATAGTGAACACTGAGGAGCAAAAGACCAGTTTGGTGAGGAAATAAAGAGATGAGAGACACCTGTGTGGAGGATTGAAGTGCTTACAGAGGGTGATGATAAACAACATTCCCACCAGAGGCTCCATCTTCTTACACTGTCGATCTTCACAGTCCTGGAAGACAGATGACTAGAAGGTAAAAGTGCCCTGGGTTGAGCTGGGGGGTGTGTTTTGTGATGTGGGCGGAGCAATGAGGTCTGACTGTGGAACCTTTTATACTGATTTCATAACATTATTATTTGCCCAGAAAACAGGAAACAACATTTTCTTAATGTTTTCTAATCCTACAGATTTCATATTTGCTTTGTTCTGTATCTTTACAGCTCTTTTTACAAAACCTTTTGCAATTTGACTTTACTTTATTTCTCAGGATTATCAAGTCCTGCTGTGGAAAGACTACAAGAGAAGGTTGAATTCTTGGAGGCTAAATCATCCTTCTGCAACAAGGTTGTTTCATGTGTTAGAAGCACTGAACTGGTTGTGTTTTCGGTGGATTATAGTGAAATATCTATCTGGGCTGAGAGTTTGCTGGAGGGTTCATACCTTCTGTTAGGTGAGCTTCAAACCCTGGCACTTGTGGGAGTCTCAGTGGGTAAAACTGAAGAGGAGTTAAGTTCTTTGTAAGTAGAACAGGGGTTGGTGCCTTCAGGGGAGGTAGAGCAGCTGGCAGCAAAGGTGGTCGAGACTGGGCTGCAGTTTATACAGGCAGGCTGTTGAACACATGCTGAAGTGTGAGGAAGGGTGTAGAAGGTGCCCAACAGAGTCACCCAGGTGCAAATTCTTCGCTGTTAAAGGAACTTCATTTTATTTCATTTCATTCAGTTTCATTTTCATATTTATTTTATTTAATTTTTTATGATTTTTACCAAGTGCCATTTGGGAATAATGTGATTCTATCTGCAAGATTTAAACTTTATTACTAGAATTTCCAATTGTCTTTGTTACGCCCCCACTACTGGCTCCTGTCTAGGGTGGTGGAGTGGGAGCATAAACAACAAGCAGCCCACACAAAAATAGTGAATTGGGTGGTTTATAATTTGTTCAGTGGTTTGTACAAGACACACGTGATACAATATACAAGTATATACAAACCAAGGTGCTAACCTGGATAGAGAACTNTTGGGTGGTTTATAATTTGTTCAGTGGTTTGTACAAGACACACGTGATACAATATACAAGTATATACAAACCAAGGTGCTAACCTGGATAGAGA
>UFQX01001792.1:0-21786 GCA_900497675.1 Arapaima gigas
TAGGAGAAGCAACCAGTGATGATGACAACAGCAGAAAGCACAACACCCAGGTACAGCTGTATGAAAAAGAAGGATAAACATATTTACAAAAAGTAGATATCTACCAACAAACACTTGAGGGAGGTGGCCTTGAGTTTCTTACATTATCTTTTGCAGGTTCTTCCTCCATGGCAGCCTGGATACCATATGCCAGGAAGCAGAGCACAGCTCCTGTCCACAGCAGCATAGAAAACCCACCAAACATCTGCTTGCAGAACTTGACCCATTCTGGGGTGGTGGGGGGTGGGGTCAGGGCATTGGGGCCATCTCGGGCGAGGATCTCAGCAGCACGGGTAGCTGTCAATCCCTATTTGTTTAGGTGTTGGGGTGGAACAAAAATAAAGTGCAATTCAGCCTAGTCTAGGTTCTAGTATTGGACATCCAACTACTGAAAGGTTCAGTAACACAGAAGATATAATATTAACAATAAACCAAACCAAAACAAAATAAAAACATGACTTATGTGGTTATTATTCATCCTCACAGAAGAATAGCATGAGAGAAAATTCTCCTATTGGGGGGGGGGGGGTTGCCAGTTTTCCAATAAATCTCAAACACCACAAATCAAGCTCAGCGAGCTTGAGAGGATCTAGGTGCTCGCTGTTGCTAGGCAATGCACTATTCAGTCTCCTCCACCCCCACTCCCTGCACCAGTGGAGCATATGAAAGTGCAGCTGATGCTCAGGGCTGGCTCCTCCGCTCAATTATTCAGCAGTACGACACAGCACAGTAGAAAACGACGCTGCAGAATGAGAGGCCATGTTGCCTTCTGCTCGATGTGCACCATCGCAGCACCAAAAGATGAGAGCACAGGAACAAACCATGAAAAGATACTAACACCACAGTGTCACAATCAAGCTCAGCTGAATGTTTCTTTGCACAGTTACCCCCCAAAAGAACACATTCCAGTGGTGCATATAACAAGAGTTACTCAAGGGTGAAGCTAGCTGTGCTGCACCACAAACTCACCCTAGTAAGGTCTGTTCCATATTTGCGACGAAGTTCATCCAGCGACAGCTTGTGGTCATCCTGCATAAGAATAAACATTTAAATTAACATTATGCATAGTGATTAAAATCAAATGATTCCTCTGTCCAAGGTGGTAGTGGAACGGGCTCCCAATGTCCCGCGGAGCTGCTGAATCACTCCCAAAATCATCTTTGAGAGCCATTTGTCTCCCAACAGCTGCATAAATGAATCCAAAACCCATCTGCTGATTAGCTATGCATTTGCTGTCTGAATGTCACTTAAGCCTACCCCTACATGAGATGTAAAGCAGCAACATGACAATATCAGACAAGCTGTGCACATCATCCTTTGTCTGAAGTTCATCTGTTGACATACTTTTGTTTCCCCTCAGTTCTGGAGAAAACTGTGTGTGGTGTGTGTATTCCCCCCTCCCATTTCTCTCACACACACACACACACACACCCCCCCCCACCTGGAGATTTGCACTTAGAGCTGGAACATACAGATGCACGCAGGGGTGTAGTTAGCAATTCTGCACCCCAAAGAAGAANACACACACACACACACACACACCCCCCCACCTGGAGATTTGCACTTAGAGCTGGAACATACAGATGCACGCAGGGGTGTAGTTAGCAATTCTGCACCCCAAAGAAGAATTTGTGTGGGTCTTCAGAATCATCACCCCACTACCAATAGCCCCACCCAGCACCAATAATCACTTCTAAATGCTTTCAACTTTTGAGGTAACAGCAACTATGAGCAGCACACCCACCAGGTCAACTTCCTTCTTCAGCTCATCCATGTCCTTCTCCTTCTTCTTTGCCTTGGGCTTCTTCTTGCCTGCCTGCTCCGATGTAGCAGCCAGCTCATACTGCTCACGTCCTTCCTGTGACGAACAATACAGAGACAGGCTTTCCAAACAGTGCAGAGAGGCACAACATATCACCCATGGCCATTTCCAAGTCACATATTTCAGTGGGCAAATATTTCACCGTCTGCCCATTAGCAACTCCTCCTTGTGAGGTTGGTTTTACAAGTGAGGTGTCCCAAGACTGCTCCACTAGAGTTATAATTTGTCAGAATTATGCCTTTTTATAAATACACATTAGGCAATGAAGTGTCCTAGCAATTCAGTGTTAAGCAGCCTGTTTTCCACCCACCAAAAAAGGTACACAAGCATCTGGCCAGATTATCAACAACCAGGATCCTGCATGTGGGACAACATGCTGTTTCAGCTCTTATGTACAGGAAATACATGATAGATAGCAGAATCCAAGCTTCTTCAAAGGGGGATGGGGGCAATGATTTAAAAAAGCATTTGTGTGAAAGCACATCTCTGCTTCACAGTCAGAGACAAAACTTTACAGTTTGAAAAGAGTCAAGAACTATAATTCAGACACTGTAGGACTGACAACATGATGCACGTCACACTCCTCCCATCCCCATTTCATGTCATGTTCATCTCTGTTAGTGATCATTAACCCATAATCTGCCTCTCTCTCCGTGTGTGTTCATCTCTGACTGTTTCAAACAGCAGAAAGGCACAAAGATGATGAGCAAGGCTCAACTTCACCACTTAACATGGGTGCCGTCACCTTCCCAAATTGAGATATAGGGGGCGTTGGCTGTAGCACCGGCGTTAGGCTTAGACAAGATCCAGCAGACATGTATCTCACAGAGAGATCGTAAGATGCAGCCTTTCAGTATCAATTGCTACGTTTTGTTAACACAAAAACACGAGCAGCCTCCAGACACTGTACCCCACTGATACTCATTGCTCTTCTTGTCACCTTGCCAAAGGATAAAGAAATGTGCAGCATACGTTAGAGAGCAGGCTATAAAAGCCTTACAGCCAATGAAACAGTGTGCACACCATCCCCTTTCCCTGAGGTGAAGACAATGCAGGCAGCATCTCTGCAGCACTCATATTTTATTCAGCGCTTTGGCATCCTATTTTGATGCCTTTTTTTAGGGGATGTAAGCAAGGACACCTGTTCCTGTCACCACCAAGATGTTTGTTTCCCGCAGTTGCGTGTCCTCATTGCGCAAAGCACTATGAATCCAAATGGGCCCTCACAAAAGCTGTGGAGAATGCTTATGATGCACATCAGTGCCCAAAAAGCATCTAAACGGGAGGCATATAATGGCAGCAGAAACACGTGTGAAGAAAAATACCCCAGTCACTGTACAGCTGCGTGTGTCTCATCAGCACCAAGCTGCAGCTTACCCTCCCATCATGAAAATGTGCAGGGAGAGCCCCAAGACAGCAGGTCTCACCCAGAGAAAGCTGGTTTTGGTGCAAAACCAGCTAATTGCAAAAGCCTCAGACTAAAGAAGCCAAACTCATGAGGCAGTTTCAGCTGTAGATGTTCAAGCCTCTTGCAGTGTTCCTATAGGAAACCAGAACTGAAAGGCATTTCTCCTTTTTAGAGCTTGCATGTTACATCATAGGGTTTCTGTATATTTACATGCAGTAGGTAAAGTCAGCATCAGAGGCCAGGGGAGATGCTTTCAGACAGAGATAAATGATTTTCCAGCTTTAAAACAAGAACAGCCTTGAAATAAATTAATCCAAACAACCAAACTGCACCACCAACTCCATTCTTGCTAAACACCCACTTTCAGTGGCAATGTGCTCCCAGAATTTGGCCTCAGGTTTTTGCCAGTTTTATTGGGGAAGGGGGTGATTTCTTCAGATAACAGCAGCCTCCATAAAAACAACTACTTTGCCTCCTTACATTTAACAGCTAGTCTCTACACTGAACAATACACTAACGTGTGTTGAGCAATCTTCAAATGACATTAAATACTACATAGGAAAAAAGCAAGACAAAACCACACGCCTACTTCCCTGCTCTGCTGGGACTTTGCCCTGTTGCCAGGGGCGATTAAGCCACACCTCCTGCTGTCTGAATGGAGTCACGTGTCCCTCATCTCTCCAGCAGAGTACATAGCTGCACATTAATAAATTCTCGCAGCTCCCATTCATCATTTCGCCATTTTTTGGCCAGGTTAAATTTAGCACATTGTTTCACGGATAGCAGCTGCAGTGCAGTAAATCCCCAGGTTGCCATGAAACCACACGGGGGGTGGAGGGATGCTACGGTTGCCTCATTGCGAAAGGTGATGCGATCACTTGTAAAATCTTACAGATAGCACTGCTGTGCCATCTCAGAGAGCATATCAGCCATGAGAGACGCCACTTGACTCAGATCCCATAAGGGGAGCCATTCAAGCAGCAGCAAAAGCCCCCCCGTGTGCAATGGAAATGCTCTCAGGGGCTCCAGGTTTCGATGGCGCCAGAGAGCAACAAAGTTCTGCCCCCACCCACTTTAACATGCAGTGACTAGTGAGTGGAAGGAATGCCAGACTCTGACAGAGACCACAATGGGATTGCAACACCATCCTGTGTCCTTGGGGGGGCAACACCTTTCCAGGCAGGAGCCGCTCCACAGTTCCCTGTTGCACAATGAAGTTTCACTGTATTTTACTGCATGTCGCACATGGTTGGAGAGTGAAAATGCATTTGCACAACAAAAGTAGTGAGATATGAGGATGGGACAGACACACGCACATGAGCCACTCCCGCACTGCGGTGGCCCCACACGGAGGAGATTGTTGTGCTCCACAGCCAAGCATCTCCCAAAAGCCATCATGTGATCAATGAGGATCAATCCATCTGCTTTAGCCACCATGTGATCAGAGGTACACAATCAGGTGATCAGAGCCATTTGGCAGGAGGCCAAACATGGTAATGCATCTTAAGCAGGTGGTTGGGGGTTCAAGTCCAAGGGGTGTCAGACAGCAGAAGCCATTGGGTTCCTGTCAGTGCCGTGTGTGTGTGTGTGTGTGTGTGTGTGTGTACGCGCGCAGACACTCCCGATGATGTGGAGATGCATTCTGCTCTGTACTTCATCACCACCCCACAGAGGTTTTGAACTCTCATGTTGCCTTGGAAGCTCAACTAAGAAGTTAAATCTTGGGAATTTCCCTATAGTAACATCATGTTGCAAAACAGTTTCATAATTTCATGTGGGAAGTGCTGCGTGGAGGAAGAGGAGCCTTCATCGCAGCCTCCATATTCGCTCTGTCGCTCACGCGCTCACAGGTTCCTCAGCCCCCCCCAGAGTCACAAGACGAAGACGCCCCCCCACCGCCCGCTCTACATCGCCTCAGTTACGGTTGATGTGTTTAATTTACGCGAAATTAAGTGTAAAGCGGTGCTGATCACAAAGAGCCGGCACTCAGCAGCTCTTTGTGAGACGGCAGAAACACGGAAGTGCGGCGACTGGGCAGAACAGCAAAGGGCCGAAAAACGCTGTAAATCGTCTAATTTCGCCATAAATCGCCTCATATTGCCATAAAGCGCGTGAGCAAGCAGTAGCGGGGGCTGCTTTTTACTTCAGGAATGGCTCTCCTTTACCGCACCCGGTGGAGGAAGTCACGCGGGGTAAAAGATACATCTCATACGGCGCGGGGTCTGAAAGAAGCGACAGGAGGAAGAAACGGGGGAAAAGAGAGAGGAAAAGAGGAGGAGAAAGACTAGACAAACACTCACTCCGAGCCCCATCTTCCCTCCTGCTGCGGCTGCTGCTCTTTTGTCGCGGTCGCTCGCGCTGAGTTCGGCGCGGTCTCTGCGTGATTTTTTGCACTGCTTCAGCGGTTTTAGTCGGTTTTAACTCTGGTTGGGATCACAGCGCTACCTACTGCCCCATCCACACGTGTCACTCCACAGCGACACGCACCCAAGCCCCCCGTGTCGAGCGTGCGCACTGCCCGCGCACTTTATACGGCGGGCTCCTGCTCGTGACGTCACCCTCCCTTCGCCATGGCAACCCGCAGGGAGGGGAGTGGTCTGCTGGCTTCGGCATCTATTGTGCGTTGTGTGTGTGTGTGTGTGTGTGTGTGTGTGTGTGTGTGTGTGTGTGTGTGTGTGTGTGTGTGTGGTAGGTAAAGGAGACCTCCCACCCCTTCTTAACTCTGAGTGTATGTTTGTTCCCCACTGAACAGCCGTGAGACTCTACTCACCTGCCCGTCACTGTGGTTCCATCGCCACCTGTGAGGTCATTAAGTATGTGCCGGTGATGGAATTTCATTAGTTCCTGTGACAGTGACCCCTGACCCTATTTGTAGCGCCCCACAGTGGCCATGAATTCAAGGTCCACAGGATGAGCAGCTGCAGCAGGCATTGCCTCATGGTACAATGGAGGGAGGTCTGGCCCAATTATATGTATGTCGAATCGCCAAGCATTACGTAACGTCACCATGCAGCACGCGCTAAGAGCTACGCACATGTGTTCGCATAGTGACCACTAACAGCATCACCCATTTTGCGGGCTGAATCTGTCGTCCCCATTACTATGGAAACCGCCATACCAGAGCTGCTATGCAGTAGCTGAAGGATCCCTCACGTGTGTAGCACCATCTGCAGGAGGCACTTGGACACGCAGGTCTGTGTGCAGGTGTTCTGCAGTGACATTCACGTAAATGGTTTGCATCTGTGGTACAGTATAAAAGAGCAGGACCTTGAGCAGGAGGACGATACACTGGAGGAGGGCAGCTGCTGTTCTCCTGATGCTTCCTTCACCCTGCTCTGAAGAGACCAGCCAGAGACCAGGGAGAGAGACCAGGGAGCCAGAGAGAGATCCAACATCAAAGAGAGAATAGGGAGAGTGCAGGAAGTCAGAAAGACAATAGAGATCATGGAGGGACCTAGGAGACTGGAGACCAGAGGGAGACCAGGGAGAGAGACTGGATACCAGAGAGGACGAGGGAGAGATGAGCATGAGGACTCTGGACAAACACACGTACGGGAAGTGGTTAGTGGCTGGACTGGAGTGCATGATGACCAACAGGTGTTTCCAGGGAAACAAAGGTTGTGGCAAGGAAAAAAAGAGATGTAAATATGAACCATGATCAAGTTTGCTGTAATAAGGTATGTCTGTCCATCCAGCAGAGTGAACATCCTGTTTGTGTTTCCTCGTCTGTTTGTGGTGTTAAACCTGGACAGATCCAGGACCATAACAGACTGCCCAACCACTCTGCTAAAAAGCTGTATGAGTGTGGGAGTGACTGTGTGTGCTACCACAGTTTAGCACAATTTACCATGGGAGTTGTCTTCATGACTGGTGAATGCTCATGGAAGATGACTGTAGACTGTTGACCAGTGGCACCTGGAGCTGCCTGGGCAGACCTGGTCCTACAGCCTCTGAAGCTGCTTACAGGTTAAAGGCCAGAGCAATTCCACATTTCTCACACACACATACACAAATATACACACAAAGGTGCCATGCGCTGCTCACAGTCTCCCCTGGGGTGAAGGTGTGTAACTGAGCCACTGGGGATCCTCACACCCCTCCTGCTTCCCTGCTACCTCCATAGGGTGTTTCTAAAGCTGCAGGGGAGCAGCCTGAACACTATGTGTATGCACGTGTACATGACTGTGAGTGGGCGTGTTTGGCTATGCGCCTGTGTTTACACACACACTGTGTATGGGCACATGTGAACTTACATCCTTGTGCATGTGTGCATACGAGTGTTGTGTGTGAGCCCTGACAGCAATGCCTCGCTGTGCCAAGGCTCCACCCAGTGCAACTGCAGCAGTGCGTCGCAAATCGCAATGTCTGGCACACAGGCCCTCCCCCACCAAATGGCCAGTTGCTAGGCAACAGCGGGTACATGCAGAAGGTGCAGCTCTGTGGATGCAGGCAGCGGATAGAGAGGCTCCACCTAGAAACGGGTTCTAACTGGCAGTGTGAGCAGACGGGGGGGGGGGGGGGGNGGGGGGGGGGGGGGGGGGGGGGGGGGGGGGGGGGGGGGGGGGGGGGGGGGGGGGGGGGGGGGGGGGGGGCTCAGCTGCCGGCTGCAGTGAAGAACAGCAGAAGAGGGTGCTGCAGCAGGGGTACGGGGTGGGGGGGAGGGGCTGTATGAAAGAGGAATAAAGACAAACTGGAACCTGAATGTCCTCAACAGTCCATCATTAAAGCACCATGTGGCCCTCCTTCCACATACTGTCCCCTGTGTCTGGCAAAGGTGGAAGTCGTCAGCCCGTTTAAGAGGGGCAAGCGGTGCCGTGGAGCCCCCCATATAGGTGGTGCACTACTGTCATATTTAGCAGGAAAACAACCACATGGGACACACTTGTCTGTGGTCCAAACGGTCCGGCAAATGTTCTTTTTTTTGCAGGCTGGTTTCCAGCAGTTGGCTAAAGTCTTTGACACACTGGTACCACAGTAAATACGTGATAAGAACAGAGTAAACTGTTGTTGTTGGGTGGGAGCCGAAGCTCCATTCGGTCATTTTCATATACAGCTATATCAAAAGTCCATCATGGACAGTGGCTGTGGACAGACAGGCAGGCATGGAATGTACTTTCTGCAGAAGATGCCAGCCAGTGTTGTGGCTGTGGTCTGAGGTATACAGGCTGAATGGGATGACAGCCTAAACTGTCCCTTGAGAGGCCCTCTATGCTGCTCAGGAGTAAGTCTGACACACAGCCCTACAGCCTCTGTGGCCCTAACAGTCAGACACACAGTCCAGTCCAGCGTCCACCAGCACTGACCAACAGGCTCAAACTCTATAATATAACATAGTGGAGAAATCAAAGAACACAACCCTCACAGTGCTGTCCTGTCCCAGTGAGAGGAGCCTCTGTTCAGCATCAGCCACTCCAGTGTGATCCTGGTGGTCAGACTGCAGGGGTCCAGTGCTGGCCTCCTCTCACAGTGGGCTCAGTGGCTGCAGCTCTGACTCATTACCTGCTGCTGGTCCCTGTGCAGCTGCTCTATACTCTGTACTCTGGTCTGCTGCCATCCCTGCCCAGGTGTTCCCAGCTCTTTCCTTACCTGGTTAGCAGTGAACACCAGTCCAGTGCAGTGGGAATGATGATAGAGAAGGCTGGACAGCTGGGGTGAGTTTCAGTGAAGACAATGTCACATAATAATAAACCCCTCCCGTGAGAATGAGACCCCCACCCTGATGCGTCAAACATCAAGCCAAGATAATACGCTTTACCAGAACTACACTGCCCCCCTCTATTGAACCCAACCTCTGCTCTCTCCCAGCAGACTTGAAGATGGTGGGAATATGTCCACATCATTACCATCTCTCTTTCAGTCTGTCTCTCTGTCTCTCTCTGTCTGTCTCTAACTCTCTACCTCTGCCCCCCTCTCTCTGTTTGTCTGCCCCACTCTTTCTCTGTCTGTCTGTCTGTCTGTCTGTCTCTCTCCTTCTGTCACTTTGTCTCTACACTAACCTGACATTTATGTCCTGTCATCCCCAATAGTGCTGCTCTCTTCACTCCAGCTCTGCTTCCCGTTAATCTGACTGTCTTGCAAGGTTCATCTAGCAATGGAGCAGAGCCTTCCCAAGATGCTGTGCCACACCCTTTGGCTGCGGCTGCATGTCACTTGGCTGGCTGGTGGATACAGGAGGGACCAGGCAGACAGACACAGCCAGAGGAGACTTTAACTGGCTCTAAGTCTCACAGAGGCACCCAGAGTTTCATCTATTAAAACAGTATCATTACATTATTGTTGTTGTTCGGTGTGACATGGACCCTCCTGAGGCCAGATGGAGGACCACCAGGAACAACTCAGAAGGATGTGACCCTGCAACCTGCTGGCTGTAATTCCAACTTCTGTTCTAAATTCCACTCCACCATCTTGGACTTGGTGTGATGCCTGTCATACTGCCAGGGGGCAGCATGGAGTCAGTCCCCCTACAGGAACATCAGGGTAAAACCCAGACCGTAGAAACAACCCCCCCCCCACGGGAGTCTGTTGCAGGTGCCCCACCCCCAATAAGGGCTGCACTGCAACAGCATCTCCACCCCCCAGGTACCATGTCACACTCATGTGCTGTTACACACAACACCACACAGTACCCAGCCCCCCATGTACAGACCCAGGTCCTACTAATGAGGCTCCTCCTGTTGGGGGGTGCTGGGCTGTTTGCCGCAGCGGCTACATCGATCCTTCATTTGCATGTTACGGCCCCCTGGAGGCAGCGCTAAGCCAATCCGCCGCAGTGCTCCCCCAAGCCCAGCCGAGCCTGGTGTACCCCCACCCTCTCTCACTCATTCGCTCACTTGCCCCTCCCTGCTGCACGAGCAAAGGTTTCACTGAACAACAGTAAGATTCATAAAACAGAAAAAGAAAACAGAGAGAGTGGCAGTAGCTGAGGGTTTGATTCTCATGCAAGAGAGAAAACACAGGGGTTTCAATCAGTCAATCAATCAACCAATCAGTCAGTCAATCCATAATCAATCAATCAATCAGCCAGTTAATCAATCAGTCAGTCAGTCATTGTTGGATGTGTCACCAGACCCTCTGTGTTCCCCTCTAACGTTAGTGATTTACTGGAATGGCTCGGTGGACCCTTGGGAGGCACCCTCCAGCTCACATCACCCCGGCTGGAACCTGGTTTTGGGTAACCACAGCAACTAGCTAGCTGTAACTTGCTAGATGCGGGTGTTGACCAGCTGCACACAGGTGTATATTTACTGCAGATATGTACATGTAAAAATCAACATGAGCTATTCAGTCTGGTTATCTGGTTCTTCTCTGGTTCTGTGAAATCTGCTGCTCTGATGCAACAGTGTTACTAACAGGAGTGGACAGTTGCCGCTGTCACCCCAGTACAGCACATTAGTGTGTAAGATAATGCTTGGGACACCTTTGTCACGTGGGGTCAGAGGGTTGGTCATGCGGTGACAGGGGACAAGTGGGGCAGGACAGCGTCTCGGTGTCACTCATGTGGCACCACCACAGTGTGGCCTCCTTCATGCTGTACATATGATGTCCATGTGATATCAGCAGGGACGTGGCATCCTCTGCTAGTTTCACTGTAAGGCTTAGGTCCCATCATGCACCACACATGGGTGGAGATGTCTCTTCCCAGGAAGTCCCTTCCCTCTCCCCAACTTTGCAGGGGTTGTACTGGTGGGAGGGCAAGTTGGGGCCTCCATCCAGGGCCCTACAAGTAGCTGCACACGTTCAGCTGAAAACATGGACTGTAGGGTGTGTGTGTGAGGACACAGCTCCTTTCCTCAATGTCTGCTGAGCAGAGACAAAGAATAGCTTCAATTTTTCCCTTTGTCCCTGTGAGGTTCCTGCTGAATGTCAGCCACAGAGGTGAGAATCTGCAGGCGCATCTGTACTCTCAGCTGTTTATATTCCTGTGTGAGGCCCAAACAGCGCCCCCTGCTGCACTGGAATGAGGAGCACATGGTAGACCCAATACCTTAGGACCTCTCACCCATAGGGAGGAATCTATACCCAAAACCACCAACATCCTCCTAAAGGCTGTGTCAGCCTGCCCCCCCCCCACACGATAGTTATTCACTCATTCTTGCAGGGGCTCTACTGATTTCTCCCTGTCAGTAAACTGCATTTGTTCTCAGGGGAAATGACAATTTGCACAAACTCAGAGGACTCAGAGGACAGAGGTCCAGAGTCATCATGAAAAATGACGGCCAAAAATCGTCATTTTCATTTGAGTCAGTGAGTTCAACGACACAACATTCTGCATGGTCAGCCTGAACATAAACAAAGCAGTTGACTGGAGACCAAAACCTCCAAATAAACATTCATGGTAATTCAATGGGATTTTTAGTCACACAACCTATACAGTTGTCCTCTACACACATACACACACACACCACACACACACAATGAGTGGGGTGGTTACTTCTGCAGGAAAACAGACAATAGAATGTTGACCCTGGTACACCTACAGAACATGATACCCATAAATAGGTAAATATATGCAAATATATGCAAATATGCCTGTGTTCTTAACCTGAGTGCATGAAGAACATTTATGTAAAAGGCCAAAATGTGCAGATTTAAAACTTATTTTGACCCAGCCTGGACAAATAGTGTGAGATCAGCATTACATACCATTACAGTATCAAGTTGTGTAATGACAATTGCTGAAAAATGACCCCCAGCCCCCCACTGTCTCAGAACCCCCTGCTGTTGTAATTGTTAGTACACTGTACAGTGTTTGTATTAACGTGAAATACATATCTAATTAGATGTCAGGAACTGTGGGTGTCCTCACACTCAGGAGCTCCACCAATCAAAACACTCGTGTGCCACCTGTCAGTCAACACGACAAGGGGTGGAGCCTCAGCACTGATCCTGTAAATGAGCCTTTTAATCCACATGGCTCAAGGCAATATTTCAATTGTGCTGCACTCAGTTGCTCCAATCAGCCCATCAATACATGATGGTTTAAGGTCCACTAACCTCATCAGTGTGGGAAAGGGGGCGTCTCTGTGGAGTTGAGGCAGAAGTGAGAAGCCAATCATCTCACAGCACGGCAGCCCCGGAGTGTCATTTAGTCCTCATTTTTAGCTGCAGCCGTTACGTGTGTGACAGTCCATCAGATACGGACCAGGAAGTGATCTTTGACCCACACAGAAAAAAGGAAATCTCAGTGAAATATAGTGAAATACAGTGAAATACATAGGTTTTACAGCATGAGGTCATAAACACAGACAGCTTATCCTAGAGGTCATGACCACACCAAGTTATGATAAATTGGGCAGAGGTATGCATGAAGACAAACACACACACACACACACACACACACACACATACACACACAATTTCGCACATTTCCACCACAGGGACTTACTGTTTTTCCCAGAATGCTTCTGTTCCTCCCAGGAGGCCTTCCACTTGCGGTACGAGGNGGACTTACTGTTTTTCCCAGAATGCTTCTGTTCCTCCCAGGAGGCCTTCCACTTGCGGTACGAGGTGGTGCTCCTGCAGGGGTCTGTGGCTGTCAAACAGGCAGTCAGAAAAGGAACCGCTCTTTCTCTCTATCTCAAACACACACAGATACACACACACACACTAACACATGTATGTAAACTAAATTCACAAACACAACACACAAATAAGCCTCTCACATTTTTCAGTGTGTTTGTGTGTGATTCTTAGCAAGACAGCTGACATCCCAGAAGTCCCAGATACAGGGAAGGGCAGCAAAAATAATAACAATATACTGTATGTTGTGTTAATAATGGCACAGCACAGCAAAGTGTGCAGCGGTTGGAGCTACTGCCTTTAAGACAAATGCTCTGGGTTTGAATCCCAACTCCTGCTGTAGTGCCCTTGATTTTGGCGCTTACTCAAAACTGGACACAATGCCCAGCATGCACAGGGCTCTAGCTCTGTGGGGCTCTGCTGCCCTCTGAAGGAAAGAAGAGTTACTGCAGCAGCACAGTGATAAACAGAGAGGAGCCAAGTGCAAAAACGCAGCAAAACAAAAACAACACAGTTTGAGAAAAAGACCACTTTTCAGCTACCAAAACAGTGATTTTCACAAAATGCTGAAACTGCCCTGTGAATTTTACCCCACTGGTCTTGATGTATTAAACCAAATCTCTACACTGTGGTGCAGAGAGCTACACTGCAGCTTTACACCGATTTACCCTGTTCACACAGCAGGGTGGTTAAGAACCTTGGTGTACAGTAGCACACCAGGCAGGAGGTGGGGCTCAGGCTGCAGTGACGGGTGGCTATAACCGCTGGTTAGGTTTAGGGTTACAGCCCTTGCTCACAACCAAGGTGCAGAGAGAGGAGCAGAAGTGTTACTGCATTACGAGGGGTAAATGAAATGCAGTGGAGGAACACACACACATACACGTGAGGGTGCATGTGTGCTGAAGAAAATTTAGACAGAGCGATTGCAAAACAAAAGTTTCCTTTTTTCTATGTTCGGTTCAATATCATTGCATACGACATTTCAGGAGAGTGATCCCCCGTGGTCTCCAAACAAAAACAGGGGTCAGCTTATTTGAACATATAGGTTGGGGTGGAGTTACACAGTTTTATGAATGGAAAGGTACTGGGCGTAATTCAGACAACATGCTTACATTATAGGTCAGGGCGGGGTGAAGACATCCGGGTTGAAAGAGTTTAGGAGGCTGTAGATGATAAGAGAAGGTTACCTGGAAATGCAGAACAGCTTGCAACACAAAGAGTTCCAGTGCAACTTGCTTAAACTTTTAAATTCATTCACACACACACACACATATGCAAACACAAAGAAGGTGGGTGGCAGCATGCCAGTGTTCTCTTTACAGGAGTCCCAACAATAACCATTTACAAACTAAGATGTAAATGGAAGCAAGCAAAAGAACTGCCTCAGAAACACCAGCCCCCTCAACTCTTACTTTTTATTCTTTCCATTTCTATTCTCTCTCTCTGTCATTATCTGTTTGTCTCTGAAACAAGCAATTTTGTACAATCTGTCCTCAGTCATTATATTCACCATTTAAATTAAAAACATCCCTCATTCATTTAAAGCACAACACAACTACAGTTCAATAACATAACATTTAATGAATGCAGTATTTCCCATTTCTTCCATTTAATTCAAACAAATAACAAAAATGGCAGGCTTTTCGACCATCCATTTTCAAATAGATTCTCCCCTTTTAAAGAACTACAACTCACATAATTCCTCTTTTGCCACTTTGCTCATCATCTTCCATTTTTTTCATGGTAAGGTGAGTTTTGTTGCTCTTCTAAAACACATTTTTTAAGTGTTCAGTTACAATGTATATATTTGATGACACAAAAGCATCACATTTACATTTTATACATATTTACATATTATATGTCACATTTACACACTACGCATGATAAACATGGGGTTTTGTGCATATGTGAGGTAACTGCTCCATCAGAGACACACAATGAAGAACACACACCAAACCGGGAGTGTAAACACACAGTGTTTCCTGCAGAGTTTCACTGTGCAGATTCCACGTGTTCTCAGTTCTGTTTCCCATCAGGTGGAATGAGTTCCCTGTGCTCCTCAGAGCTGCTGAATCCCTCTCAAATGCATTACTTTGAAAGCCATTTCTCTCCTGATCCCCTGACAGCTACAGAAATGAACTAAACACCATCTTTTAAAGGGGGCTACCTGAGGGAAGTGAACTAGCAACATTGTGGTATCAGACACATGGGCTGTGTGGTCAAAGAATGAAGGAATGTAACTGTTAGTAAAACATGCAAATTAAGATTGTATTGAAGAGGTGCAATTCAAGCTTCAGACAGCTGACTTAGTTGCTGTTATTCTGTTAGTCGGGGGGGGTGTTGCTGGTCACCACAGCCACAGGTCAGTGAGATGACCTACAGTGACCTTGACTCGACTCTGCAGTAGGTCAGCAGCCTGGGGGGCACTGAGCTCCAGGCTAATCCCACACCGCACAATAATGGGCCCTTTTTTGTGGGTGTGAGGGATGGCAGGACCTGTGGGGGCGTACAGAAATTACACTGTCTCCTTAACCACCTGTAAAGGTACCGGAGAGCTGTCACAGTGAGACACACTAGAGTGACAGTGCTGCCATCATCTATCTCTCGCTCTCTCTCTCACAGACACACACACACACACACACACATACACACTGCCATTGCTGTCTCTGCACCTAGAGTAATAAAAACAAATGTGGTTCTGGCCTATTGAACAAGCTGGGCATGTGACCATGTGCACAAGAGGACTTTCCACTCTCATTTTCCACGCTTCTGTGCAGTGCTGAGGGTGTGTGACACACTTGTGATGCAGACACACAAACACACAACACGCACACATCCCGACAGATTTGGTCTGCAGATACCCCCACCCCCTGTCTGTGTCCTACTGCATCACAGTCCCTGTTCCCCTGCTCAGGAAAGCTTTGACCGCATCCCTCCTTGGCTCCCCCGTGACCCCCTGTCCAACTGCACACCCCCACCAGGCCTCTCCAGGGAGGGAGGGCACTGAGTGACATGCTCCTCCTTCACCTAAGCTGCTGCTGTGGGTAAATGATTGTTGAACTCAAGCTGTTTCAATACTTCACTTATTGTGGACTAAATACCAGGATGGAAGAGTTAGTGACCCCCCCCCACACACACACACACAAAACACACACTCCTATTTTGGGGGTCACAGAGCCAAGGAGTCACCAAATGACTCAAGGGCACACTGTCCCATGACCAATGAGAGGACAGGCATCCCAACAACACATTGAGAACACTGACAGGGGCACAGCAGATGGAATAGCAGGTCACACTGCTGCAGGTCCTGTGTGGCGCTTGTGTTCTCCTGGATTTTCTTCTATGGATTGATAACTCTAAACTGGCTGCAATGTGTCTGTGTTATATTGATCTTGTGTATCAATGTGTGAATGACAGTCCTTAGTTTACAGCAGTTCCTCTAACACTGGAAGTTTTATAAGCTAAATGAGTAAAATAAATGTAAACACACACTGACATGAGGACCTGCTGAAGGACAGTCCAGCCTAAAGACCAGTCAAGGTTGTGGGACCTGCAAAGGGTCACGTTATTCCAGTGACCAAAGTTCCCAGAATATTAGGACACCCTTTCAATTGAGCAGTAATGTGGAGATATAGAGGTGTCAGAGGGCATCATGCTTGCTAGCATGGCAGTGCAGGTAAAGACCTCATAAGGAGCTGGAAGAAGTTCTGGGTATTTCAAATAACACCCTTTAATAAATGAAATAACTGTAAAAATGAGCCTGTTTACAATGATAATGTATTTCAGAGACGAATCAATGACGTGTCGAAGGATGTGAACGTCGTGTTTCAGTTGTTGCAGCGTGTCGTTCCGGTACCTTGGCCACACGCCGAAGGTGACATTGTGCAAGACTGAGCTGGGGGCCAAAAACCAGAGCGCTTACTAGTTACGGTACTTCCTGCCTTTAGTGGTACTTAGAGGGCGGCGTTCGTTTCACAGCAGTACTGCACTCATCACACACTGCTTTCACCTCTCCATTCGCACACCTCTGCCAGGCGTCTCGCTCATATGGTTAAACTCCAGTGCTGTAGCACTACAGACTGTAGGGCTGCGATTCTACAGGCCTCTTGTCGGCAGCACAAAAAACCTTGTACTCTGAGTTGTGTTTTCATTCAGGCCCTGCTTAGATTTTTTTCAGTGAAAGATAATGGAAAGCAAAGGACCAGCTGTGTTCAGATGGACCTGTAGCATGAAGCTAAAGGCTAATGAATTGTTAGATTAAACACACACAGGGTACTTTGTTCTAATCCCTCACAAGGGAAAAGGAGTGAGGACACAGGACGTTAACCATCAGTGAAAAAGGCAGAGAGCATGACAGAAACTGCACATTGTCCACTTGCCACCTGGGTAGGAGGTGTGGAGACAATCAAAAAGGTCGTTGGGAAGAAAACACTATAAAACAGGGACACATACACACACACACACACACACACACACACACACACACACACACCATCATCCAGGGATGAGGGTCGATGCTGACCTGCACTTGCCAACAGTGAGGCCCCATGCTGCTTAAGCTGGTCTGTCTCTCTGAAGTGTCCAAACTCCACCACAGAGAAGGTGGATTTTTGGGACGTGACTGAACACGTTGGGCATGAAGAACCACAACCAGAACACCGTTCATGTTCACTTCATGCTCATCTGTTGACAGTAAACAGGGCCACAGAGTGAAGGTGAAGGGCGCTAATGAGAGGAATCAGACCGTTTCGAAGCCAAGCGGTTCCCGGCCTCTTTATCCACCACAGCGCCACCATGACAAATGCAGTCAATACTAAATATTGTCTTCCTGCGCTGTAGACACAGTCGGAGAGAAGGCCAGTGGTTTGATGGCTTTAAATTGATTGTGTGACGTTAATGGACTCTTACTTAACTCACTGTTAATGAACGTGACCTTCTGCACGTGGACTAGCTCAGCTCACATCATAAACTGCATTTCTGAAATATTCCTGGGATTATACTTTGTTGTTGCAAATTTCCCTATGCATTCAGAAGAGTAAAAGTTCAGAGTTCAGCGCAAATGTGGTTTAACTCCTAAATAAGCACAGGTAAAGATGTGCTCTCCTGCCACTGGGTCTCTTGTGGGTCACAGGTTCAAGTTAAAGGGTTAAACATTGACTGTGGGAAGATCGGTGTTGGCAGCCGCCACCGGGTTCCGATACACTAAAACAGGTGCGGTGTTGTGACAACAAACTGTGTGAAGCCAAATGAGAGAGGAGGACATGGGGGCTGGGCTCCTAGCACGAGCGCCTCGCTTCCAGCATAGGAGCAGACGGCAAGGTCAAACACGCCACGGCCTTGACTCACTGCTGAGGGGTCACATTTATCATTGTATCCCTGATGCTCACAGTGGTTCCAGGTCGAGTTTGGGTCAAAAACCAGCTGACAGTTACAGAACACATTAAACCCCATAAACTGTAACTGGTCCACTTTTCCCAGCAACCCTTTGCCACCCCAGCTCCACCTCTCCTGTTCCCAGGCTGCAGGTGCGAAGCCTCCCACAGTGTGAACATAAAATCACAGCACAGTACTAGGATACAGTTATTAGACGCACCAGGTGTGCTTCCTGTGTCATGCTTGTCCTGTCCTGTCTGCAGTCTGCGACACCTGTGTCCCCAGTAGTAGTTAAGGAGCTGGGTCAGGTTGCTGCACCCTGAAGCAACATGTTCACCATCAAACATCAAGCTACAGTATCTGAATGTGCATCTCCTGCAGCTGTTTACATGCCGCCATCATAGCTCACATGAGTGCGTTAATGTGTTAAGAGGTGTGTTGTAGCTCGAGGGCCTGTGTTGCGCCACCAGTTCATGCGTTTGCCCTTCGCACCATCGCACGGCGCGTCGCTCCCCAGGGCACAGGCCCTATATGGCGTGCAGCTGCCACCCCTGCTGCTGAGTGGAAACAACCCGGGCTCTTTACCAAATGCAGGCACCACTCTCAGAGTTTATGACACAGCAGAGCCGGGTGCTTCTCCTGTGTGTTCACGGCAGTCACGCGTGTGCAGCTGTGTGCATACATCCCGTGCGGCACTGAAGCTGTGTGAGAAAAAGCAAAGTACGGCACCAGGGAAACCAGGGAAAGCTTCAGACTGCATTCTTAACCGATCAAGTGCTCGACATGCATGTCAACTATGTGCATTCATACTGACTTGTTTTAGGAGCAGTTTTAGTGTTGAGTTGGGAGAAATACCTGTGGCCTGTAAATACGTCTTCTTCTCATGCGTGATACCTTTGCACTGGGGGTGCTCATCACGTGTGGATCTGCGCAGCTTTAATGAAATGAGGGAAATGAAAGGGTGTTAACAGATGGCAGTTTGAGCTGCTGTGTGGTCCTCCAATTTTGGCTTTCCCCAAATACCATGGGATTTGTGGTACATTTACAGCTCTGCCCAGGTGTCCTTCCTCTGTGGTGAGGCAGCGCACAGCCACCCACCTGGGTACCTTGCTTTAGTCTGCTGTTCTAACATCTTGCTGCCCACCATGCACCAGTCAGCTGTACACTTTCATTAGGATTTATCATATTTACAGGTACCTCCCAAAATCATTCCTGTTCTCAGCAATGAAATTCACTCATCTCCCCCTCTTCTCTGTCGTGTGATCTCTGTTTATTAACCTGCAGACTTATTGCTTTCTTGACCTACCTGGACAGTTGAGGCTGAAGGCTACACAGAGGCTCCTCCTCCAGCCCCAGTCTCCGCCTCCCAACCCCCCCAGGCTACAGTTGAGGTCCTATATAAACATCTTAACCTTGGGCGGTCAGCCGCGGTCGCTCCGGGACGTTCTCACACGCTGCCAGAATCATGGGGCTCGGGGTGAGTTTCCTCCACTTTTCTTCTTCCTTCTTTCAATACTTCCAGGTCAGGTTTGCTGCTAAAAATACCAGTTTACACCATTTATCAGTTATTTTTGACAATATCACACTGAAAAGTTAATTTAAAAAAGATTGCCTGAAACCGCATGGGAGCAGAGCTAAATAAAAAGGTGAAACTGCACTTCCTACAGTCTCTTTCCGGAGACGTCACTCCAGCGTCTATTCCCCTTTGCTCAAGATAATGTGCCGTATTTTAGTAACTAATTTACCTTTCAGTCTCATGACTGTGATAAAGTTGAGCCATCGCAGCATTTCTGCAGCACTGCATTTTTCTGTTATACATCAACTTTTCCTCTGAAGTCAGCAGAGATGTGACCCTTGTCAAACCTTGAAGGTCAGACACTTTCCTCAGGGAAAATTGCTCATTAGCCAGGCAGATCTTTTATCTCAGGTGAGTCACACAGCTTACTCTTTGACACCTTCAGCTATTTGCATGTATTGATCACATGGACAACTCAGACCAAAGGTTGAACCACAACCTAGCAAGATAAACAGAGCCTCTGGGGTTATGATAGTGTGGGGTCCTGCCCACAGCAAACTGGTAGGATTGGTAGCTGCTGTAAATGAAGCTGGATGGCTGAGGGTCACGGTCAATATGGAGTGGTAGTCAGAGTGCTGCGTTATTGGCCTTTCAACTGATGTCCGCATGTGAAATCCAGGAGATCTTGACTAAAATGTGTCCCTTTGCTTAAAAATGACATCATAACACAAAACTAGTTTATTTCTCATTCCGTGTAACACAGAAAGGTCAGGAAAAATATGAGCTGGCAGCTACATCTGAGCAGGATGGGAAGAAGAAGTCGAAAAGCAAGAAGAAACAGAAGGACATGGAAGAGCTGAAGAAGGAAGTCGACCTGGTGAGTTACCTTCTCCTTTTTAATACCTGCTTAGCCTTTCTTCTCATGGTGTTACTGAAATGGGAAACGTACAAATTGTACCTGAGACAAATAATCCCCAAGTCAACAAGATCTGAACTGAAGTTGAAGAGAATTTTACCGTGACTTTAGTACAAGCAACATGCTCAGATTCTTTTCAGATTAACTTTAGTGACAGTGGCATTTGTGAATCTCGTATCTTTGCATTTATTTTAAAAAAACATAATTCTTTGTTTTGCTTGATTTAACTCAGGGGTTCCCCAGACTTATTAACGTGATGTTGTTCTGTAGGACGACCACAAGCTGACGTTGGATGAACTGCACCGCAAATATAGCACAGATCTGACTAGGGTGAGTTTCTTAAAAATCAACATGATTCAGTACTTTTTATGCAGGACCCTTCATCCAGGACCTTCCAGGAGTGATGAGAGACATGGAACAAGTTGGTGACAGAGAGTAATGTTTTAGTTTATGTTTTTGTAATGATGTAGTGTTTCGTGCCGCTGTCAGGGCCTGTCTGTGTCACGTGCTGCTGAGATCTTGGCTCGTGACGGTCCCAATGCTCTGACCCCGCCCCCCACCACCCCAGAGTGGGTCAAGTTCTGTCGCCAGCTGTTTGGTGGCTTCTCCATGCTGCTGTGGATCGGTGCCATCTTGTGCTTCCTGGCCTACGGTATCCAGGCTGCCTCAGAAGACGAGCCAGCCAACGATAATGTAAGACTGTCAGAAATGATGTATCTAAAATACAGAAGGAGTTTCATCTTTACTTACATTCTTGCTTTTTTACAATCGCAAATCTACTTAACAAACTGTGCTGACTTGTATGGCCCTACAGTATAAAATCAAGTTCTTTTATGTACGTCAGAATACCAGATGAGTTCTACACGTCCTACTAAATCAACAACCCATCTTTTCAGAGTTACGTTGGTTTATATGTAACTTTTACAGCATATAAATAATTTTCCACAACTGTACTCAGTCACAGCGTCTTGTTGACTCAAACCAAACTAGAGTTCATAGCCCTAACAGCATTTTGTATGGCAAATCAGGAAGCACCTTGTGAACAGAAATCATTGTTCTGCACTTTTTTCTACAGCCGTACTGGGAGATGATGATGACTTTTATTTTTTTTTAAATTCCCTCCTTCTTTCCATACAGCTGTACCTGGGTGTTGTGCTTTCTGCTGTTGTCATCATCACTGGTTGCTTCTCCTA
>UFQX01001793.1:0-10017 GCA_900497675.1 Arapaima gigas
GTCCAACGCAGCCCTGTGCCCACCGTCCAACACAGCCCTGTGTCCACCGTCCAACACAGCCCTCTATCCACCGTCCAATGCAGCCCTGTGTCCACCGTCCAACGCAGCCCTGTGTCCACTGTCCAACACAGCCCTGTATCTGCTGTTCAACACACTCCTCACTGTGTTCACAACCCAACGCTGTTCTCACTGTGTCCCCAACTGACAAACCCTGTATCTGCTGGATAAAACACCCCTCACTGTGTCCTCTTCCCAGTGAACTCCTCAGGTACCTAACAGAGCATAGCCTCGCGTTCGCTGTGTAACACACGCCTCACTGTGCTTTTCATCTAACACGCCCCTCAGTGCGTCAGTTCATCTCTTTCGCCAAGCTGAGCTGCTTTTAACACAGCGGGAGCCACGCTGGGATAAACATACAGTCAAGTGTGAGACATTATCAGCTGGCACACACACCCCGAGCTGACCGCTGACCGCTGACCGCTGACCGCTGACCGCTGCCAAGCACACTTCATTTAGGTAAATAATTGTTTCCAGTGGCCTTTCAACCCTGTACTGTGGACCAGACCCCCCCAGCAGGGAACCGCCCCCCACTGTGAACCCTTGACATTTTCCCCACAAGTCCACTTTGCTTTCTGAGCCGCGGCTCGACGCTTCAGCGCAGCACAGCGGTTTCACGCTTGGGAACGTGGGAGATGTTTCCCGACGACGTCTAGTCGAGCCGCCGTTTTCCACCCCTCCGAGTCTCTGCAGGGTCACTTGGTTGCATCGCGGCGGCGTGACACGCGGGTCAGGAGGACGACGCGGTTCGCCGTGACTCCGCTAAATCTCCTCACCGAGCGCGCCGAGAGCTGATCCTCGCCCGGCTTCAGCGTGGCTACAAGGAGGCGTTTTCCACACCGACGTCCAGCGAGGCGCAAACGTCTGCCGACGACGGGGCGTAGAGGAGGGCCGACCCTGCGGGCAGCGGGACGCCAACTGCTCGACCGCAGTTCTGAAGCTGAAACGAGCAGCTGCGAGAAGCCGGAGCAGATCGACGGGGGGGGGGGGGGCCCGCCCAAAGACCCTNTCTGAAGCTGAAACGAGCAGCTGCGAGAAGCCGGAGCAGATCGGGGGGGGGGGGGGGGGCACGCACGACGACACTTTGTGGGGTCAAACGGCTTCGTCTGTTCTGTTAGTACTGTCTGCCGCCACCTGTTCTCTCCATCCCCAAAGCGCCGTCTTCCCGTTTGTTTGTTCTTTACGCACAGCCGAGGTTTTCAGCCCACACGTCTGAAATCTGCCGCACCGGCGCTCCTCATCGTGAGCGAGATTTATGCGCCACCAAACAGGCACACGCGCCACACGCGCGCTAGTGACGGGTGCTTCCGGGCAGTTCCCAGCTAATTTGTCTGAAAAAGAAGAAACGAGCTACTGCGCACACGCCGGCTACTGCAGACGGAGGTGGGGGGGGGGCAGGATGAAAGACCTGAACTGGCGACAGGGAGAGATAAAGAATTGTACTTGTACACACACCACACGCAGCGCTGGACGCAGCACTGCTGCAGGGGCAATAAAGTCTACAGATATATTTTATTTATCGTTGCTGACAGCAGCTGCAGTTTGGTGACACATGCTGTGTTATTGCTGTTCACCTCTCCGCCTTTCGACCCGTCTCAGCACGCTGCTTTGTTAGTGCCCCCCCCCCCCCGGCAACAGGAAATGCCGATGACACGAGAGAAGAGCAGAAAGACGACGAATAAGGATGTGAAGCCACAGGTGGAACCAAAAATAAAACCAAACCAGATTGTGGCAAAGCGCCGAGATCCTGCTGCTACCCCCAAAATAATGGTTTAGATGGGGGAGAACACGACGCACAATTAAACTTTGTGCTTGTTTGACACGGAATCGCGCCGGATCTGCACGACAAAACTCGTTTCTCCGCCAAACAAGGGACTGTCAGCGGGTGTCGCTACTGGAGGGTCCTGGGTTCCAGTCCCAGCTTCCATTCACCCTGGCTTCCTCCTGGCAAAAATTCGCCGTCGTCGAAACGGGCGGATGGTCGCAAGAAGCGCTGCAGTTGTAAGAAGTCGCTTTGGAGGTAAGCGCTGGATAAACGATGAAAGGGAAGTAAATAAAAGGGCCGATTTGTTCGGCTTCGTTTCGCCTGCCTTTACCTCAAACAGCCGGACAAGGAGCAGCGCCACAAAACCACAGCGGAGCTTCTCAATGGCCGAGCGACGGACACCACTAGTGGCCAGCCGGACCGTCGCCGGCGCTCGGTCGTCGACGCGCGGCGACGCGGGAAGCGACGGCCGTGCCAACGCAGCGCTGCCCACCGGCGTCTATTTTCAGCTCTGTGCGCTCGTGGTGCTCCTGCATTTAATGCTCTTCCGTTGCAGCGGCGGAGACTTTCAGCAGATGAAAAGAACCGTAATTGGTTATTCAAAGAATGAGCAATTACACTCGAGGCGGTTTTATATTATCACATCTAAGGCTAATATCGCAGCCGCAGTAACCGCTTCGTGACACGAAGAGTAAGCAGCTCCCTGCGTGCGACTGCGCTTCTGCAAAGCAGGGGCCGCGTCGGGAGCTGAACCCACAAACACCTTCACCTGCGCCTTATTTACATTCCGCCGAGCCGGTCCGGCCGCCGCCTCGCTCGGATGCTCGAAAAACTGGCTTTTCTGCGAGCGGTTCACACGCTCAGTGGCCACCGTCACTCCCGAAGCCCCTTCTTCCGCTGACGGCGACACCTTCCGTACAGCAAGGTTACCCGGCCGACCGGACACCTCTTTGGCCGGACCGTGGCCGGCGCCCCGCTCGCTTCGGCGCGTTACCTCAGACGCTGCCCACAGGTGAGCAGAGCGGTGGGGCGACTGGAACCGAACGAGGCGTCCCGATGTTCCGGAGATGTCTTCAGGGGCCTAACGGGGATCATGACAACGGGTAGCTGGAGAACTCCTAAGTTCAGACCCGCAGGAGCCAGTCCGCTAGTCGGACTTGGTTTGGGCTGTTGAATGGGGACAGTTGGAAGATGGGGGGGGGGGGGGGGGGGGGATTTTAGGTATAGAAACTATAGATTGGGGGGATACCTAATCCCCAAACANGGGGGGGGGGGGGGGGGGGGGGGGGGGCATTTTGGAAACAAGGCCACACATGACAGCAGCAGTGAGCATCAACAGAAAAGCGGCCCGGCAGCTGTAGCGTGTGACAGAATGCAAAACACACCAACCTTCATGTTCTATCACACATTATCTTGACTTCCCACTTCGGGCGACAGAATCCAGGTGACAAGAGCCTTTCCAGGTCATTTGCTCGTCCTTGAGTGAGGCACAAGGCAGACCTGTCTCAGTTAACAATGTCTGCGTGTCTTCAGACGCTCAACTTGGCAACACGGCCTGGTTTGATGTCATCTTCTGCAGATTCACTCCGTCTTCCCAGTCAGCCCTCTTGCTCCTGCCCTCTATGCTGCTCTTTCTTCCTGTTTCTCCTTTTCCTCCTCTGACGGTAGTCTTAACTGCTGCCCGAGCTCCAAAGGTCCTCAGGAGAACCTTCTGGAGTCACTTGGCCGATTCAAGACGGCAGCGTCCATCCCTGAAAACTCCAGCGACCCGGTGGTGCTTGTTGCATAACCTTCATCGATCTTCTCTGCACAGTTTATTTTCTGCTTCATTTTCTCCCTAAAGGTTTTCTCAACTTATTTTTCCAAGGGCCCAGATGTAATCCCCTCGTCCCCCCTGATTAACCCCAGCTTTTTATTTACTCTCCATAACTACCTTGACCAGTAAGTTGCAATAACTGGTTTCTAAATGATGTCCATGGCCACAAGACTGACAGATTTCAGCAACTTCATATTATTTATTCCACTGACACCTTTCTCACACGCGCTTTACATTAAGCTATTTGCAATATTTATCAGTTTAAACAGGTGGCTAATTTTTATTTGGGGTAACAATCTTAATCAAAGGTGCTGAAGCGAGTGGTATTCAGACCCGGGTCACCTGAAACCAGACCCCGCCGGTGAGACCCCTGCAAGGCCTGTGGGCCGGCACAACATGCCAAGTGAGAAGGACACATCTGCCTATCTGCCAAGTCCCATGATTCTCACCACTTCATCCTCTTGGATGGTCCTGGTCCTCTGTCTTAGGGTTAGGGTTACGGTTAAAGGTTAGGGGTCAGGGGTTGGGGTTATGGTTAGGGGTTAGGGGTTAAGGTTACGGTTAGGGGTTAGGGTTAGGGTTAGGGGTTAGGGTTAGGGGTTAGGGTTAGGGTTATGTTAGGGGTTAGGGGTTAGGGATTACGGTTAGGGGTTAGGGGTTAGGGTCACGGTTAGGGGATACAGTTAGGGGTTAGGGTTAGGGTTAGGGTTAGGGGTTAGGGTTCAGGTTAGGATTAGGGTTAGGGTTATGGTTAGGGGATACAGTTAGGGGTTAGGGCTAGGGTTATGGTAGGGGTTAGGGTCACGGTTAGGGTTACGTTAGGGGTTAGGGGTTAGGGTTAGGGTTAGGGTTAGGGGTTAGGGTTATGGTTAGCGGTTACAGTTAGGGGTTAGGGTTAGGGTTATAGTTAGGGGATACAGTTAGGGGTTAGGGTTAGGGTTAGGGTTAGGGTTATAGTTAGGGGATACAGTTAGGGGTTAGGGTTAGGGTTAGGGCTAGGGTTAGGGGTTACGGTTAGGGGTTAGGGTTAGGGTTAGGGTTATAGTTAGGGGATACAGTTAGGGGTTAGGGTTAGGTTAAATTGTTCAAGTTGCGTCACCATCGTGTTATTCGCACCTCTTCAGCATTAGGAGCAACAGCCATAGTCCAGAATTCAGAAGAACCGTGAGCCCTGATGCTCCCCATCCAGGGTGTGGGGGCAGAACCTGGAGAGAAGGGTGTACATCTGTAGATGTTTTTCACGTCCCCATGAGGCTTAAGATGAATTTTGTGCAGGCAAAGGGGGCAAAAGACAGAGCAGCTGTGAGGAGTTCATTTCACAACGTGGTGGTGCCATGGGGGCTTGGATCAAGTGGAGAGAATCCAGAGCGACGGAAAGACACCAAAACCGAGTTTCACATTAGTAAAGAGAAGTATTGAAGAACCATTTCTGCTTACGTGGTATGAGGTTAATTGGACAAAAGTTGTACTTGCCTGTGAAACACAAATAAATCTGACGTAGGAAGGATTACACCGGAGGCTGAGCGGCTGTCGGAAAGCAGAAGGCCAGCCACCGGCTTCGACTGGCCGTCAAGTGGAGAAAAAGCCAAACATCGAACAGTAAAGACACACCGACCGCAAAGAGGGACAAAGCGAACGATTCAAGTACTGGTTCAGTCACACAAAGGAGTAAAAGAAACCAACAGGTGATATTCCTCTGTCAGCCCATCAGTCTCCTTCTAAAGTCTGTTTCGGTGTTCAGCACCTGAGCCCAGGTGACACTGAGCAGGTTCAGGTGAGACACCTGAGACCCACCAGGTGAGAGTGGACACAGCAGGAGTCTGGTGGGACACATTCGAGAGTCCTGGGCAGGGCTGCTGGAATGGAAGATATTTATTCAAATTGAGAATGTGGTACAGCTGCGTTGCTGCACTCAGAAGATGCCGGTAATTGTTTTTACAATCCACTGCGTTCCTGTGAAACTGTTCGACGTGATGCAGCAAAACAAAACTTAAACCCCCGAGAAATGGAATATTTAATGTATTTTTCCAAATACGAATTTGGATATTCACAACGCATCGCCGAACGCTTCCAACGCTTGTCAGCAGGGATCGCGAATCGGCCGATCCGAATTTCTTTTCTGGGTTTGAACACGACCGTACGCCTTCTGGTAGTTTCCGCGGAGCACCGGCGGACTCAGACCTTCGACTTCCCAGCGTGCACGGCGAGCGAACGCAGCGTCGCGGCGTTTACGAAGTGTCTGGATGACGGGACCTGCAGAACTTTGCGAAAAAAAGCGTCGTGGCATCGAAAGCGAGCGCTTAGTCCAGACAGTTACCACTTTGGTCCGCAGAGCGGCACGGCGGGGCGCCGGACCAACTCAGGACTCACGCTAATGATGAAATCCAAACAAGGGAAAAATCGACGTGGACCGACGCGCCGGCCTCACATTAGTCCCTCTTTGGACACGACTTGCTCCTCCCGCCACGACTTCCAGCAGACAGATGCGCCATTCGCTTATGCAGAAGGAGCCAGACGGTTATAATTTAATGCTGTAAGACAGATAAATTACACTCTGAAAGGACAGTTAAAGTACACTGTTATTTGGCAAATGGATAAGAGCGCCTGGGAAATAAATAAATAATTGCAATAACTGCCGGGATTTTACTTGGAGCCTGTCGAGGCGGCGCTCCGGTCGGCCCCTCCTGCCGTACCTGGCTGGAAACGACCCTGCCGTGAAAACGGGTGAACGGCAGGTAAGCGCTGCTCGCAGACTGAGCGCTGAGGCGGGTGAGAGGTAAATAAAGGATTAAAAAAAACATTTTGTCCCGTTACACAAACTCGCTCCTTTGCTGCCCTGCAAACTGCGTAACCTGAACGAAATACTGGGAATCGTGTCACTGGCAGCGGCGCCGGACTTTTCCACACAAAACTCTACATAAATTGCACAGGATTTAATTATTCAAGAAGTTGTCAACAACCTGTCAACGGGCCGAATCTCATTTTCTCATCGTGAAAATATCGTCGGCATAAACTGGCGAACTACTGAAGTGTAAAGTTACTTTCTTCTGCGTAACTAATAATTTACTCAATTCGCAGTCCAAACACCTCGGGTCCGATCGCCGGTATCAGCCGACTTGTGTTTAATGGTCCCGTCGGCCACCTGGTCGTGGAACCAACGGCTCGTGCGGCTTGAGGGAGTGTGTAAGTGTGTCAGAGAGAGAGAGAGAAGGAGTGTGTAAGTGTGTGTGTGAAGGACAGAGAGAGAGGGAGTGTGTGTGAAGGACAGGGAGAGAGAGAGTGTGTAAGTGTGTCAGAAGGACAGAGAGAGGGAGTGTGTAAGTGTGTCAGGGAGAGAGAGAAGGAGTGTGTAAGTGTGTGTGTGAAGGATGGAGAGAGAGAGTGTGTCAGAGAGAGAGAGAGGGAGTGTGCAAGTGTGTCAGAGAGAGAGAGAAGGAGTGTGTAAGTGTGTGTGTGAAGGACAGAGAGAGGGAGTGTGTAAGGTGTGTGAGGGAGATTTAGAGGCTGATCCGCACGATTCCTGCCCGTGTCCCTGGCTCTCGCTGACACGCGCCGCGCAGGTCCCCCCGTGACGAAGGACCCACCCCCAGCAGTGGCCCTTTCTTCCCCTGCTCCTCTCCTCCCTTTGCACTTATCGAACGCACACGCCGCCCCCCATCTTCGCCAGGCCCATCAGCGCAGCACTTTGCCGCTGTGTTTTTCTCTTTCTGCCAGCGGACGCCCTGCCGTTTCGGGCGAGAGTCGCGTGACGCAGTGCACTTCCACCGCATTCTCTAATTACACGATGCGGGGGTTTTTGCCGCCCTGCTTCTGCTGTGCCTGCGTGGAGATGTGGGATGTGATCCATCCTGGAAGGGGGCTCCATTAACGTGGCGCCGGCCTACGGGAGCTTTTCCCTCAAGGGCTGAGCTGCGGGTCCCGGGAAGCACAGACACACGTGCAAAGACGCGAGCGATAAAGATGCCGAAATTGTCTGATGCACCTAAATGTGTTTTAACGGCGGTGAAGCCGAGTGCATCGGGTGTCGGGCTCTGCAGCTCCTCTCCCAAACCCTCACGACGAAAACGTCCCGTTTTTTCTCCCTCTCCGCTGCTCAAACCGCCAGCTGTGAGCGTGAAACTTTCGCCGCGTTTTAGTGACATTTTCTCCATTTGTCTCAGCGGAGCAGAAAACTCGACAACTGCATCCAACTTACTTCCCCAGTGTTTACAGCTTGTGTCTGCCCTTCCAACGTCGATTATGTTTATGGATGAATCGGCAATAATAATCGGACTAATTTACATTTGTTTTAGTTTGACGTAGATCAGTTAATAAAAGTTTTAAAAAGATAAAAGGCACTTTTATTTGCAGGAGCTTTAGCCGTGATTTTTACAAACACGGCCTGCAAACAAACGGAAGTTTTGTGTACCTTCTATTGATTGTGACTTAGGGGACTAAAGCGACAAAGTTATAAACAAAACAAATACGGACAGACTTTGCATCCCACTTGTGTCTGTAAAACGACGAGCTGGTGCTCCACGATTTCGCGTGTCATTCGTCTAATGTGATAGCAAAACGAGGCCCGGTGGGGGGTCCCCACAGAGAACAAAACAACCAACTCACACATCAGAGCTACAGAATTCACACTTCACACTCGTGCTAAGAATAACCCGGTGAAAGACGGCGGCAGATGAACCCGGCGAAGATCATTAAGAAGAAGTAGGAGGAGCAACGGCTCAGGCAAAACCAAGAGCGCTTTGGAGAGACTAAGACGCCGGCCGTCTCCTCGTTCCCCTCGACCCCCAGCCGAGCAGACGGTGCGGGGGTCTGAACCGAGGGCCGAGGCGGAGTCACACCTGCCTTTTCCTACCTGCGGATCCACTCATTTTCACGTCAGTTCACTCATCGTGAAGTTTGCCTGGAAACTCCTCTTTGAATATCCACGCAATCCGTCACCCAAAGGCTCCACCCCCGCCACCCGGCTCTCGCCTGTCCCCGGTTTTTCCCGTCGTGTGTCCGCGGGCCTCCTTCGTCCGCCGCACCAGGAAGACGCTCTTTCAAAAGGTGGAACCAGCAAGAAAGGAAGGGATGCGGTCGCAGACGCAGCCGTGGGACTTTGGCTGTCGAACTGCGTCACGAATTTAACCCCAGAGAAGCTCCAGCAGAGAAGTGGTGGAAAAAGTCCCGAGTTACTTTTCCCCCCAACATTGGGGTTACATCGCTTCAAATATTCAACTCATTGCTGAATGTGCAACAAACCATCTTATCTTTGTGTAAAAAGAAAAGCGTCGCGTTACTCGTAACTCTCAACAGATGTATTGAAAGCTTAACTCTTTCGCAGTTATAAAAAGTTTGTGACGCCACAGATGTGGCTGTAAAATCATTACAGTCCCTCCACATCGACTCGCTGCTACAAGCAGAAAAAGGATCGTAACTAACAGGCCAATTTAGTAATGATCTGAAACACTTTGAAAGAAATTGGGCTCTTGTTAATTCCGACAAAATAAAGAAATTAAATAAATAGCAGCCGCACAACATCGACATCCATAATTTCGACACGACTTGCAACAGACCTGCAATCTTCACAAGCAGAATTTTCACTGTTTGGCTTCATTAATTAAGCTGTGTGTGTGTGTGTGTGTGTGTGTGTGTCTGCTGCTGCAGAAACTTCCCATATTGGACACAAAGCCTGTTCTGCTGTGTCCTACTGGCTTGAGAGTCCAGCACACGTCAGGACACATAAATCAGTGCCAGAGTCACTAAACACGCTAAGCCTGGCTGAAACTATTACCCACCCACCTATCCACCCATCATCCACCCACCTATCCACCCATCATCCACCCATCCATCCACCCATCGTTCATCCATCCACCCATCCACCCAACCACCCATCATCTATCCATCCATCATCCACCCATCCATCCACCTATCCACCCATCATCCACCCATCATCCACCCATCGTTCATCCATCCACCCAACCACCCATCATCTATCCATCCATCATCCACCCATCCATCCACCCAACCACCCATCCATCCACCCATCATCTATCCATCCATCATCCTTCCATCCATCCAGCTGCTTTTCTGGTTAAGGTGGGAACAAGCCCAACAGACTTGGCAGATGTGAAGCCGCAGTGATTCCACTCAAGGGGCCTCCATGACGAAAATTTATTGAGTGTGAGCCCCACTACCCAGCAGAGGAACCTACAAGTGAGGCTGAACTGCTAGCTTTGCTGCACCCAACCCCTGTCATCACCTGTGATGTCCCGTGGTACTTCACCAGAAACAGAGGAGAAAAGATGCACCTTTGGCAGAATCAGGTAATGAGTTTTAATGTTAAAAACGGGGAGACAACAGTGAGTGGCAGATACAGGCAGCACCCCCCCCCCCCCCCCCC
>UFQX01001795.1:0-26260 GCA_900497675.1 Arapaima gigas
CTGTCTATCTATCTGTCTGTCTGTCTATCTATCTACCCACCTTCCTGTCTATCTATCTATCTACCATCCTTCCTGTCTGTCTGTCTACCAACATTTCTGTCTATCTATCTATCTGTCTACCAACCTTCCTGTCTGTCTATCTATCTATGTCTGTCTATCTACCAACCTTCCTGTCTTTCTACCTATCTATGTCTGTCTATCTACCAATCTTCCTGTCTGTCTGTCTATCTATCTATCTACCAACCTTCCTGTCTATCTACCTACCTATGTCTGTCTATCTATCTATCTATCTACTTACCTACCCACCTTCCTGTGGCGAATCTTTTCTGGTGTGTCCTGCTTTTCAATTTTCCCGTTTTATATAGATTCTGGACTTACAGTGACATTTTATTTTTCACTAGTTCAAAGATTCCATTATGCCAGCTTTCTTGATTACATATAAAGGAAATGAAACTGCGGGGAGATGAATTCACATATCAAGAAAGAGACTCCCACACTACGAGGTCAAGCAAAGCCCCTGCAGCTACCAACCAGACCATTTTATACCGAGCGAATAAAGTCTCTCATTTAGGAAGGTGTCTTATGTTATTAGATTCACCTTCAAAGATGAAAGGCTGAAGGACAATGACACGGTGCTAACAGGGCATCTAAGCATAGCTGATAGCAACTCCGAGGTGCTGTTAACACCTTTTTCTATACATATGCATTTAATAAATATATTTGTACTTGAAAGCAAGGAAAAGCAGATTTCAAATTTTACCCCGTCCTCTGCTGCAGAAAACGCAAGTGCTCTATTTCCATCCTTATCGACGAAAGCTTCTACAGGTACCTTAATGATAAGTGTGGAACCATTAACTCCACAGCAAGCGTTTTAAGACAGGAAAACTGGGATAAATACTGAAATGTCTTGCTTTCTCCGCTGGGTGCTGGTAAATAGAAGGGTGCTCCTCCTTTTAGAAACACAATTATAGTGCAATTTTGATAATGGCAACAACTCGGTGGACTTACACTCTAGTAAGTTCAAACAAGGTCTTTTGCAAACTTATGTCAAACGTGATAAAATGCCCTCGGCGGGAAAACGGAACACACAAAAATTTTAAAAAGCACCGGTCGCACGTGCACTATGTTTGTACTTTGCAATATCACGGCAGCAGTACCTACAATGGAAACTTCTATTATAGTCTTTTAGTTTTCAATTCATCCATAAAGTTTACAATTTACATCCACACTATATCTCAAGTTCATCATAAAGGATAAATTTGAGGATTTGAAGGTTTACGCAGCAGATGTTCTTGCGCTGGGTTTAAATTCGATTTTTTTCTGTTTAAATGACAACGATAACAGAAGAGTTTTGTAAATGTAATTGTTGCATATGTCTGTTCTGGTGTGCAGGCGCAACATTGTCCCTCTGACTTTGCGTAATATATACTAAGCCGTTCCGTCACCCAGTTCTGCTGTTTCCGCAACACGAGTGTCGGTTTATTTAGGTTAAATCACAGTTTCCGCAACGTCGTTCCCCGCTACGTCACAGCAACACGCTTGTCGGCATTATTTTTCACCCAGGCCTTGAAGAACAATTCCACGCTGTGTTGTGCTGTCTGACTGAGAGTTGTGGAGGACGTGCTCAACTCTGAATCAGAGTTAAACAACCTCGGGTGTTAATGTCCCCACGACTTTTAACACACACACGTCGATGATTAAAACACACGTTTCGTTTCTCTAAGCGCCTGCTTTTTGTGCCTCTGCTGACACCCTTTGAAGAATAGCAGCGTACTGTAACACGGATGAAATGTAGCCAGACTTATTGCACGATGTGTTTCAGTATTAAACCTGTTGCCACAGCCTGTTGTGGACAATTTGAAAATGTGCTTTAATACAGTCTGCAGGTATGAAACTTATAGCGTTCGCAATTATATTTGTTTCCACGACTGGATGAATTATATTTTGACCCCGAAATCTAAATGCTCACGGCTACCTAATTTCTGTAGACTTTTACAAGCCCATGACAGTGTCTTAACCATCACTCAATAATAAACTACTACTGTTTATTATTATTATGACTAAAGTTTTGGCTGCAGTGGAGGAATACGGTGAAGTTCCTGTTAAAGCCTGTGTGTCGAGGATGTGGGGAGACTGGCGACGGTGTGAACTCAAGTGCTGGAGTTTGTTTGCAGTGAATAAGTGCAGCGAGTTACAAAGGCGCTACGGGTACCGCTGCGCTCGAGTGGCACGAAAACAAACAGGAAAGTCAGGGACACCTTGACCGGAGGACTTGGAGGCCAGGGAGACTCGGAGGCTCGAAACCTCGGTGGGCTGGGAACACGGAGGTGGAAGACAGGAGAAACAAGGGGCCGACGACTGGAGCGGACGCAGAATCGAGTCAGGCCGGCAAGTAGGAGCACAAACGCTTGGAGGTTCTACAGTTGTCATGCACGTGTCCCACCGCTTGAAAGCCCGGTGTGATGAGATGAGTGAAGACGGGTGGGCAATAATCCCGATCAGTGCCGGGACTCCTGCCGGTCAGCCGGAGACTTGCTCCCGGGAGTTTTCACACTGGTTTTTGGCTGTGATTTATTTGTGATTTTTCTTGCCAGGCGGTTTCCGCACTCAATTCAGATTTCATATGGGTTTGCTAATGCATCCATTTGGTCTTTTCATGTCCTCTCATCACAGCATACAGCTCTGCATCACGCTAGTCGAGCACCTTTTCGCACTTCTGTGATGCCTGCACTGAGATGACACTCATTCTTCTTTTGTTACTGCTCCACTACGATAGCGATAGCATTGTGTCATGGTTATCCCTTCACTGAGGCTCTGGTACATTATTTTGTGAGCACATCTAAGTTTACCAAAGTAAACTGGGATTCTTAATGTCAAGAGTGTGACTCAGCGGTGGCCGACTGCGCCTACAGATTAAAAGATTTTGAACCATCTGGAAGATTTTAAGCAGTTGCTTCTATTGGTTATTGATGTTGAACCGGTACTCTTCAGCACTCCTTTGTGGCCGTCTTTAGTCAGACTTGTGAAGGCACATAGAGATGTTGTATGGAAATGTGTTAATTTGCACTTCAGAGGTCTCTGAAAATATATTTTTTAAAAAGGTAGTTAAGTCTGAAATTGATGCTTAAAAGCTCTATCTCCTCCAGGCTTTGACTTTCTGGTATCTTCTGTGCCATCTCCACAGAAGCACAACTGCTCGGCAAAATATCAAGAGGGCAGTAAAATTAATTTAATACATCAGCCTGACAAGCCTTGTATAGTCATTTTTTAAAATCACTCCGATGAATGATGGGAGCAGACTGAACCCAGTGTGGGTGAATAACCGTCTGGCCCTGTTTCTAAAGTTCTTCTCAGTTGCTTAAACACAATTATCCAAAAAAATCTCATTACTTACAAATGACAAATAACGCTGAAGTTGGTAATTGTGTTTCAATCTCTAAAATTGTTCAGCCACAAACAAAAAAATGTAAGATGATATACACGTTTGAAATTAAACAGATGACTAGGTCCTACGACAGTAGCTTCAAGGTAGGACAAAGGGTGGACAGGCAGCAGCTACATCCACGTTACCTGTTCAAATACGATGTAAAAATAAACCTCAGTTCATGCAGTTTTACTGTGACGCAGCTAAACTTTGAATACCAGCTCTCTCCGTATTGCGGTAGATACCCCGGTAAGACGCAGAGCCATAATGCAGTTGTTCACAACACGTTAAGAAATCCTAAGTTTGCGCCTTGAGCGAGCCGCTTGTTCTTGTAATGCGTTAAAGGTGTTTCTAATATCCTTACAGTTTCACATCTCAGGTTTGCTTTTCTTCTATGCATCTGTGGAGTGTCTTCGTTTTATTCTCATAAACAAAGCAGCGCGGTCCCTTGCTCACCGTGTGCTGTGTATGTGCCGCACAGCACGATCCCCTGCGAGTGCTGCGTGTGCTGCGTGTGGCCTGATGCTGAATATTTCATATTTGGGAAAGCTGGTTTGGGGTTTTCAGATGGGCTGAAAAGGCATTCTTATTTCTTCCGTGTGAAATAACGTAAACTAGAATCCTGGTAAATGCAGGAAAACTACAAACCGGTTACTGAGCAGCCTGCTACGCTGGATCGGTCTCATAGTGACTGGGTTACCGTGAGGAGGGGGTCCGGTAAAGCCGAGTCTACACCACCGGTCTCTTGTTCTCTCGTTCAGACACAAAAAACAAGATATTCCGCTCTTTGCAATTCGTCTGCTGAGCACGAGAGTAATAATAATAATAACAATAATGTGCTTGTTGTTGGAAATGTCACTTTTCGGGAAAGACTGAGGTATTACAGTTAAGGAGAAGTTTATCCCATATGCCTGAATGTGTGACGCTGAGGCCCGTGCAAGTTCTCTCCCCAACAACGAGGTTTGCACTTCCATACTGCATGATGGCAGTATTGTTATTACATATTCGCTCCCAGCGGTCTGAGGTGTTAAAGAGGTGCTGCATTTCTACGTGTAATAAAGCCAGAACTAAGTGTCAGAATCTAATAGGGTCTGGTTCTTAAGCTAGACTGTTTATGGGCAATATAATTTACAGCAGAATAGTGTCCTTTCACAGATGGTTAGCGATGTGGTGCCATTCTAATAGTATTGCTTTTGTGGACAGTTTGTGGGAAAAGCCAGGATTTTTCGGGTACGATGGTGTACATCCTAATCGGGGAGGTTCTTTTGTTTTATTTTAAAAGTTGTCCTTTAAGTAGCAGCACTGTGTCAGCCTTGGGTCTTCTCTTATGCTGCGTTGTGCTCTTAGGTACGTAATTCCTTCTGATACTGGTAGTCAGTTCCAGTTTAATGTGGTTTCTTGCGCCTTGTCCAGTGTAGACCTCCTGTACAATAACTAAAAGCAGTGACTGCAGCCAAAAAGTAGAAACTATTCCAAGACCACTTAAGACCACTCAGTCCAAGGCTTGGCAACAGGAGCTCTGATGACAGTTACCCAAAATACGTCAACTCTTTCAAGGCAGCTCTTCAGGCAGCCGAAGGGGTTGAAGATGGTTGACGGGTTAAGGGCTGTGATCAATAAGAAACGTTGATAAAAGCTTACAGAAGTGTGTCTATAGTTTATCCACCAGATAGCAGCGTTGAGTTGCTGCAGTTACCGCCACGGCCCGATAAAAAGTGAAAGGAAAAGGGTTAATATGTCATAAACGCACGACAACAGTACAGATGCGTAAACAGTGGCAGAATCCAGGACAATAGTTGAGTGCGAAAGAAACCGTTTATAAAGTCTCAATAGTTTAACTTGTTTTGTAATTTTACAATTTTTTTTTTAAATCCATGTATATGTATAATCCATGTCTTATGTATATGCATAACGAAATATATATATATATATATATATATATATATATATATTTTTACTTTTTTTGTATATTTTACGTTTTTAAAACTTTTCCAAACATTATCTTGATGTTTGCTATAACAGCTGAAGTTTACTACTTGTCCCTTAGACCAAATCCCAGGTGAATTTCTAAAATTCACAATTTCCATTCTTCCAGAACCAATTGCTATTATTATTAATACTGTGTTACTTAATGGAAGTGTCCCGAATGCTTTTAAAGCTGCCTGTACGCTGATGATATTCAGTTATATGTTTCTTTTAAGCCTGATGCTCCATCTCATATTGTGTCTTTAGTAAATTGGTTTACAAGTATAAAACTATGGATGAGTAATAACTTTTTTAAATCTCTGCAAAAAGGCACAATATGCGATGGATCATCATGCTTAAAAGCAACAGCCCTTAAATCCAGCCGTTAAATCCAGGCTTAAGACTCATCTGTTTGCCTTGGCAAATCTAACATAACTAATACTGCACCTCCGCCTCCCGTTTTTTACTGTATAACTATCTGGTATCTCTATGTCATTAGTTGCTAACCCCTCTTGTTTTTTTATGAGTTATTCTGTACTTTGTAGTGGCCCGGGATCCACCACTAAGACACGGCACTGATCCCCGCCCCCGACAAGGCCTCACAAGAGCGCCCATAATCCCAGTTCTCCACGCTGACAGGAGACGATGACTGCGTGCCGTGAAGCACGAGGTCAGCATACCTGCACCTAGAAATCAATTTATTTAGCATTTAATGACTGTAACAACGTCATGAACAGCCGCACAGTCTATCTTTTCTTAGTCGTAAATACTGCCTCTCTTTCTCGTCCTAGAACGCCCACGAGGGGTGGGTAGCCACTAGCACTTGGACCCCAAGAGGGTTATTTTTCTCCCTTTCCATTTGGTTTAATTTTTTTGTTTTCCTCTCCTTAGTTGTCAGCTGGCGCACTTTATAGTCTACTAGCCAGCATACTCCCCGTAGCTTTTAAACGTGCAGGTAACCTCTATCTGTAGCTTTGCCCTGTATCCGTTATAATCATTTCCACAACATCTCGATCTTTTGTTCAGCGCTCCACGTCCGTGTGTGAGATATATAAAATCAAACCGAGTTGTATTGAAAGACATTGTGGAACTAATGCTGTCACTAACATCGACTGGAGAAACTAATGAATATTTACAGCGTAACACTGGCGACTGCAGGTAAATACTTGAGTTCAGGACTTAGCCAAAGCATCATTACATTGTGTCGTCTATCTTGTTCTCTTGTGGGCTACGTGACTTGAAGGTAAGCAGCTTCTTCAAGCAGGGTGGGCGTGACACTCAAACCTTCAGCACCGCACTAGTAACACTGGCAAGTAGAGACCAGCGTGTGATGGCTTACTTAGTGCTCCAGGATTGTTCAAACCACCACATCAAGCGTGGCTTCTGCGTTTGTTTCAGCACTACCTGAATTGTCAAAAGAACGTATTAGACAAAACACTGATAGTACTACTACACACAGAGCATCCAGAGCCTCCACTGATGGCACAGATTTGTGTGCTGGGACATTGGTTTCTGCACGATTGGAAGGGGGATTGCTTCAATTCAGTAAGACTAAAGCAATCTTGCTTGTGAATAACAATGTGGGCTTCCTTGCCGAGAGTACAACTCCCATTATGTTGAGCACCTAAGGGCCTGTGACCTGTGTCCAGGCAACATGACTTACAAGACCTAAACAGCACGTGTCTCTGCCTATAACACAGAAGGCCGACTGCTCCTGACTCTAAGGCAGTTTCAACCAGTAAAAGATCAAAATATATTTTCCACCCCCCCCGTGGGTGAAAGTGATCCGTTGACTTGAAATTCGGTTCAATTTTCCAGTGCGCTGATAAATGGGGAACAAGGCCACGTACTGTATCCTTCAGACATGACTAATAAAATGCATATTCGGGCAGACAATAAAGCATATGGTCATAAAATGCACAGAGGCAGCCAGAGTCAGTAACGTAAAAATAGAGAATTATAACAAAAAGTTTTTCATCGATCTTGTCCGTTTCATCGCCTGGTTGACAGAACTTCAGAGGGTGTTATTAAGGGTGCATGTGTCCACAGATACTGCCAAAAAGACGACACTTGCAGGACACCCCTACTTCATTATAGCGATACAGTAGAAGCGCACACGTCATCTTGACTTTGACTTCACCCTGCAATATGAAGACCCTGACTTTGTCGGAGGCTCGGTTCAGGCAGACATTGCAGAACTGCCGCAGAGAGCCGCGTTGAAAGTCATCAGACGAGTGAGTGATGCCAACTCAACTGGAACTTTGGATGCAGACATAGTCCCCCGTGGTCTGGAACACTGGCAGAATTGGCCTGAACTTTTCCCTGGACCTCTTTTTTCTTATCATGTCGAATACTGGCAATTGACAAAAGCCCAAAAACATGACATCCTAAAAGATATGGCCAAGACTGTGCACAGTTTCGAGGCTTACTTTGAAGAGGCGGGTAAAGCAGCTGGGCTCTTGTTAACCAGCACCCTGCATTACAGAACCAAGAAGTAATTGTGAAGGATTTGACTGGAAGACAAGCTTAAAATTTAAGTTGGGTAACCACCGCACTAAACTGAGCAGATCTGGATGTCAGAAGATGGCTGGGAACTCAGTGGAGTGGAGCTGTGAGGGCCCAGAAAGAGAATCACCCCGTTCCAACATCAGAAAAGCCCATACAGCCGTGAACTAAATACCAAATTTCCCAAAAGGAGAGGATGCTGTTGGTCTGGAACAAGTGAGGTTGCAAATAGTACGGGAAGCGTCAAAGATGGAGAGAAATCTGACGGACAGGCGTATGCAAACATTTGAATTGTGACAAGCAGACTGTTGTTGACAACCCATCTCAAGCAGTCAAAGACATTTTGGAGGACTGGCCTGCCCTTCGACTGGAGTCGTGAGTAAATTGTCTTAATGTCTCTATTATCTTGCTCATATGTATGATTTTGGTGTTTGCCGCTCCTCCCTCTTCTCTGCCTTTACCCTTATTAGTGTCTGTCTGTATGTTTGTATAGTCAGGCTGATAACCGTGTTCTGTTTGAACCTCACATTTGTATTTCTCTCCGCTTCCGCCTGTCTGTTCTGTCTCTGTCTTCTCCGTCTTACCAGGAACGATTTGATGTGAACAACAGACATACGGCTGCTCTTCGGGCCCTCCCCGTCTACCAGCGTGAGTAAGGCTTTTGGGTTTCTCAGAACCTGAAATGTTAGTTGTCGTACATGTAATTTCAATTGTAAAATTACTATTCCATCCAGTGGTGGATTTCAGACAAAAGAGATGAATGAGCCAGACTGAGCAGTAGCTCTTCTCAGTGTGATGGATGAAGAACTGAGTTCCCTGGTTCAGGTCAGTCAAGCCAGGATTTCTATCGTGCTGGAAGGTGATGTTGTTCTGAGTGACCTCCTCTGGAGAGCTTGTGCTTTTCTTATATTGTTTGCTTGGATGTACGCACTGCTTACAGATTCCGGGCTACCAGTGGTTGGACGTATGCGCTACCTCCTTTTTATCCTAAGAACTGAGCCACACCTTCATCTTCATCCAGAAAGTCCTCATGGGCTTGGATGACTGCAAAATACTAGCACCTAGGCTGCAGATTCTAAAAACTATGGATGAAACAGTAGGAGAAAAGAGATGTGCTGCATGTGGACAAGTATGTGTGCATTACCTATTTATACCCCCCCCCCAGATCTGTACCCACCATGTTCTATGGTGTTATTATTTTGTGTGTGTAATATAGTGCCGAGGGTAGTTTAAAAAACAACCACAAATTATTCAAAAAAGACTTTCACAAATTTGTTCCTTTCCTCTCACAAATTTGATTGTTTAAACTTGACTGTCCTGATATACTAAATAGACCTTTTTAAGGACTTATTGTTGTGTAACAGGTAAAATAATTGTGCATTTAATAGCTTTCTTTTGGTGGCTTGTGTCTTGGCCAGTGAACTTGCAAAGTCAATACGGTTATTAAATTTTCCAGGAATAAAATTCACTCAAAATGAATTGTCTACTAGTATTTATTTTGAAACTGTTTATTTTTTATAGTCAAGGATTAACTGTAATTTAAATTTTTTAAAGTTTCTGATACTAAACGTTGACTTATTACCCAGTAATACTGTACCTGATTGTTTTGTATAAAGAATTTCATTTATTAAAAATTTGTAATATTTAGTTTAAATGAAGTTAGTGGAAAGCAAAAAAAAAAAATTTCGGGGTTGCGTTAGTTTTGAAAATATGAAGATTGTTTTAGGAATTACATTTAAGTAACAGAGAAAAAGTGTAATTTGAAAAAAATAGTCAAATTCTCATAATTCCAGTCAGCATCGCTTTTGACAGAATTACAAGTCAGTTTTTAAGACACAGAGATATACAGTCAGACAAACAAACAAAATGAATTACATTACACTTTAAAAAGGCAGAGTACGGAACCATCTCCTGTCTCCCCAAATTTGATAAGCAGATTTGAAGTCTATAAACTCCCACTGATTTCCAGGTTTTCAAGGGCAATGTTCTACCCACCCTGTCTCAGCCCCACCTCCACCTCTCTTCTGTTTACGATAAAATTCTTGTACTTTATTCTTGTACCTTTACTACTGTCTACATCATCCAGGAGCGGAATGTGACTCATACGCGATGTCTCAGCTCGCCATAACAAAAAGAAGCATGTAAATAATTGTGTTGGGAAAGTTCTAGAAACTGCATAAATTTAGAAAAAAAAAAGGCTCAGGTGTCATATTGGAGGCACAGTATCGTGAAATACTCGACATCAAATGAGGAACTGCTAGTGTTACTGGAATTAGTCTGACTTTGCTCTATTAATAGTGGATGGCGACTACTTAAAGTGAACAGTGCAGTAAAATGAAGTTACAATGTGAAAAAAAAAAAAATTTTGAATGAAATCTGTGTTCATCTGAAAGAAGCTGGCAGACAAAGATGAGTTTCCAACACAAAGATGTTTTTCTTTTCATATCGGGAACCTTTGAAAATCCAGCATGACACAAACCCAGTGATTTTTTGAATGTTTATAAAATTCTTGTCCAAATAATTGTCATAATAATTTTCACAATGTTTAAGGTTTACGTCAGTCTAGGGCACAGCTGACCTTTAACTTTTTCTCTCTTTTTTTGGCTGGACGTTTTACATAAATGTTGAATGTTTACCTGATTGTATAGCTGGACAGGCCCTGGTAGCAGACCCTTAAGTAAACTTCCCAGGTATATAACATCCAGGTATAAAAGTGACTAAACTATAATTTTCTGTGGATTAAAGCATAAGCTAAGCAATAAGTACCAAGAAGCACCTGGATGATTCCCAACCCTTTCGGGAGCATGTTCTGCAGACAGAAGAGCCAAAAGCAGAACATATTGGGTCTCATCGGGCCCTTTATGTGTCCAGCATTCCGCAGTAAAAACATCACGCCAACAGTTCAACGTGGGGGGTAGTCGTGTGATGGTCCGGAGGAGTCTGGCAGCTTGGGAAATTCAGAAAAATTCCGTTCTGCGTCACATTATTCTTCAAGACAACGTCTGGCCATCCATCCATTTATCTAGCTGAGCCATGCAGCGAGACAAAGATCCAAAATACAAGCGCAAGTCCATCGCAGGGTGTTTGAAAAGAAGCACAATTAAACTTTTTTTGAATGGCATTGTCCGAAACTAGATGTAAACCCAAACAAACGTGCTTTGGCAGGCTTTGAAACGAGAAATTCATGCTCAGTTAAAGCAGTTCTGGAAGGACGAGGCCTAAAATGTCCTCCACAGCAATACAAAACACCTACAGTAAATTAAAGGAACCTTTTGGTTGCAGCCATTGCAGCTATAGGTGGTGCAACCAGTTGTGAAGTGTTATTTTTTCACACCGTGCCACCTGGTGGATAATACTGTTAAAGAAATAAAGTCAAAAGTGCAATTTGTTCAAGTCCCGTTACGTTCTGCTGCCTTTGTTGTCTTGCTTGTGTCGATCACGTCACAACCACCCTCCCAGCCAATAGAATTCAAGGCGGGAAGAGTTCGGCCGACTGCTGGTTGACTGTGGAGCTGCCGATTCGCGTCATCTTCGGCTTCGCTGCTCGCGGTCGCGCTTTGTCTGACGTGCGTCTTGTTTTTGTTTGATATTTGTTTTATATTCTTTGTGTTACATACTTGTTTGTCCGGGTGTTTCCCCCCCCCGTTCCAGTTTATCACCTGCATTATTCGTATGAACTCTTAGTTGACCGTGACGCGTGGAAAGTGAACAGGTAAGAATGGCACGTGACGTGCAGTTGAGCACGCGCGTTTGTTTTTCTGTCTAAATCACTGCAGGTAAGGAGCGAGTTATCGGTGTATTTTGGTTTGGGGCACGCAGTGCGGGTTAGTTCAGGGATGTTTCCTTCGGTCTGTGTTTATTTAACAGCTCGCACTGCTTCAACTCGTTCGTTAGCTTTTTAAACGTTCTTTCGTTCGACGCCGCTCACGTGCCTTTGACTTTTGTGCGTCTTAATATAAGATGTTTGCGTTACTGCCCGCTTTCACTTGTACGTAGTAAATCACTTTTGCACCAAATCCCCCCCGTCCCCACCCTAAACCCAGCATTCCAAACTGTTAATGTTTACCCCAACCCCGGGACCCCTAAAACACTTGGGGTCGTAACAGTCTCCTCTATCTGATATTAGATTTGGTTTAAGACCAACAAGTGTCAAGTATTTGCAACAGTAAACAAAGTGAGGAAGGGGCCAGTACTGCTTCGCAACACTGTCACTTAGTGAGAGGCTCATCCAAATATTTACATTTCCAGTTCAATTCTTTACAAAATCAACATTCTAAGCATCTATGCTTATGCCGTCTATAAAGTACTATTAAATGTCTATAAAGCGCAATCGTTTTTTTTGGTTTGCTTCGCAGTTTCTGTGCAGCCAAGCCACAGACTTGAAACTTGAGACACAAAAGTACTTCTCACCCTAAGTGAGGTTTCTGTATGGTTGAGTTCATTAAACTCCAAAAAAAGGCTACTTGTTTTGCAGATTTAAAATTCAGCCTCTGACAAGGTGTGGAGAGGTGGGAGTTTTCGCACGCAGAGCATAATTACAGACGCCATTGCGTTTCCTCTCTCTCGTACACACACACTGATTTATTTTCTTGATCCACGCCTGCACCCACACACAAACAGGTACACTTTCTCACCCACGTATGAGCACAGCCTCCCCATACGCTGTACAAACTCACACTGACGTACTTTCTCACTCAAACACACACAAACTGCAAGATGATAAAGTTTGGTGGCATAATGTTATTAGCGTCTACACACACGTCGACGCGCATCTTTCACACGCAAATGTATTAAATTGAAAGGGTCAAAAGGTAAAATCTGGTGATGTATAATTTATTACTGTGTCATTATGCCAGCTGTGCGTGTGCTGCTCTGTGCTATACTTGTGTAACAGCTTTTGGGTCCTTTGCTGAAACGTGCAAAAATGTAAGAATTAGTAAGAAATGATCAAATGCACACTAGTAATGAAAGGTTAATAAAGTCTGACACGTTTTGTTTTCCTCTCCCTCTCGACTACACACTGCCTCACTGTCTGCGGCGTCTGCTGTCTGACAGCATTTGCAGTGGTGTTGTACTAAATGCAACCGCTTTAATACAGTTTTTATACAGTTTGCTGATCACATAATGTGTTTTTACTTGTCCACCGCTGCGCCTTTCAATCCGGGTAACTCGGCCGGATAAATGTGAAGTGCTAAAGAGGTTCACCGTCGACTGTGCCATAGTACACAGTAAGCGAAAGGCCCAGCCCACACGCCCTCTACAATGGAAAGTTGGAACCTAAACAAATGACATAGAATGATAACTGTTGAAATGCCATATAGTTTTAAAACGTTTGCCCTAAAGAGGGAAAATTCCTTAAGCTGCCGTTTGCTTAAAGTGATACCTTTACAATATGCAAATAACAAGCCAAATCCAGCATGTGCAAATGGCACATGTAGACAACATTGGGTACAAGACTTCAAAATATCTCTGCTGTATTTCTACACTGCATTAAACCCGGCTAATTTATCAGTTCATCCACATTCGACAGCATACATACAACTGAAAATCGGGTCTCGGTATTAATGTTGGTGGGCTTCAAATTTTTCTTTAATTCAGGGTTAGAAAGCCTGCAGAATCCAATCTGATATCACAAGTGATCTGGATGATGCCACTGCGTGTTATTTATTCATACATTTGTAGATTTGAGAGGGAAAGCTGACTGTGTGGGGAAAAGTTGCCTGAAGTTATCACTTGGATTTCTGTTCTGGAGCTTACAGTTTTAATTTCAGCTGCAACTAAAAAGACTCTGGGAAATGGGGATTGTACACATCTTTTGTATCCAGCTACACCCATTTGAAATCTTTGTAGAGACAGTTTAAAGCCCTGAATGGAGGAAAAATGTTTGTTTTCTAAGAATTCCGCTAACAAAAAACTGTCTGGCGTTAGCAGTTGAAATCACAGCGTCTCAAAAACTACTCTTTGGAGTCTTTGATTTGCTTTCCTAAGCCAGTGTAATAACTGTTTATGTACCATATTATTGTGTTGACACAGCTGAGGAAGAGGAAATTATTCATTTGCGTTTACAGTGTTAGCTGCTGAAGAATTGGTCTCTCTATAAGGAAGAACTGTTGAAATATGGGGGGGGCACACAACAAACACATGAAAAATTTTAAAAATAAGGTTATAAGTTTTCCTCATTACTAGAAGACAAGACTGTCACTTTCATTTCCCCTTTGGACACCATCTGAGACGACTGTTTTAGTTTTCTTCTAGACACTCTATTTGAGTTGTTAAATTAAGTTTTAAAAACTGCATATTTATGATGTATTTGGCCACTTGGTTTAAAATTGTCTTATAATGGTAGGATTTAAACCTCATATCTGGACCCCCCCCCACTGTAGCTGCTGATTGAGATTACAAGTGGTGAGCTCTGGAATAAAATGGAATGTGTATTATTTGCATGATTACTTATGACACTGTTGACATTCGGCCACTGGATGACACTAATGTAGTATTTGGAACAGTCTCTCTTTACCTTTCCGCCGAATTGCCATTCCATTAACCTGCCTGGAGGTTAATCTCAGATAAATTCCAGTGATTTTTATCAGAACAGCATGGGTCTAAATCCTGTGATGCACATTTCATTATTATCTTGGAGATGATGCCCTGCTCTTGTTTAAATGACGAAACTGGGCCAGTAGAAAATGACTCATGTTGACAATGACAATAAATGTATGCATTTTAAAATGATGGTTTTGGTGGTAATGCTACACCTATGCCACTTAAATTGCTGTAAGCTACTATGATGTGACCAATCCTTGGAAAAATCCTTAGTGTATGACATAAAGTACTTAAATGATATTCATTATCATCTTTGGTTTATAATCACCTTTCCCTAAGTTGTTCCTGTTTCTGTAAGACCTTTCTAATCGGTTGTACTGTAAAACGCATTGTTTTGTTGATCTCCCAGGTTAACTGTTGCCTTATGGAATCTATTTCAAGATCAGAGGTTCAAAAAGATGAAACCACCTCATTTCAGACTTTGCACTCCAACATTCCAGTCCATACAATAAATGAGATCAGTCTGTGTTGACAAAAATAATTGTTAAAAAAACTTAACTGACTGTAATACTTTGAAATCCAGGTAGTACAAATCTGAATTTTAGATGAACCACATCATAGCCCTTTATTTTAAACTTGTCTCTCCTCTGTGAGACTGTTAAGCTATGTGAAATCATGCAGTTTAGCAAGGCCAAGCCAAGCCTACTCAATCACTCTCTTGCAAGATGGGTTTGGGTTTAAAGTGGCACATGGGGGGGGGGGGGGGGGNATGCAGTTTAGCAAGGCCAAGCCAAGCCTACTCAATCACTCTCTTGCAAGATGGGTTTGGGTTTAAAGTGGCACATGGGGGGGGGGGGTACCGCGGAATGACTCTTCATCTAAAATATGCTTTTGTTCTTCATTAGCTAGAAGGTAACCAGGAAGAAGATATGAGGGATGATGCTTGCCTTTGGAACCATGCGGTGAGTATTATTCAGGGTGACACTGTATTTCAGGTCTATTTAGAATTTCCCTGCTATTCTGATGGACTCTGATGCTCTACAAGACAGTATGATGCTCCACTTGAAGTGGCAACGGATACTGTAAAATCTCCTTTTGATATCAAATTAAGTTGACATACAGAGCTGTGTTCTGCTCCAGGCCCTGTTCACTGAGGTTTCTTGGGGCAAATAAATGGCTGATGCGTCTTCTTTCTCTGACCGCTGCTTATTCTCATAGATCCTACAACGGAGGTGATCGTATAATGATCCTGTGCACAAAAAAAGTCACACTTCTGCACATTTCTGTTTTAACAAGTTCAACAGTCAGTCTTTTTAACAAGGCTCAACGAATGTCTGACACTAATAATGTTAAAGATGAGTGTTATTTTTCACGATTTGTCCTTGGACTGTGTTTAAGAAAAGCTTCTCAACTTTTTAATTAGTTTGGTAGCATTTTTGGATATCTGACGAATGCCAACGTTGTGTAGAAAGGGGGTTGTGTTGTGCTGAACGTGTCCTGTAGCAGAACTCGCTGAGTGCAGCACATGACCACAGACACCAGAAATTCTCATCCCAAGTCGGGTAACTTATTTGCAGTTGTGCTGTGAAACAGTGTCTTTGGGGGGGGTTGCCGTCGGGGTTGACTATGCAGGTCAAATGGGGATGTGCTTTCAGGTTCTCTCTCTCTCTGCGTGAGGAAGGGTAGAAAAGGGAGAAGTCAGTGGAAATGGTGGTGCATACCCTGCTTCTCTCCTCTGCTCCTCTCCTCTGCTCCCCTCTCTTCCTGCAGGGCTGTGTCACACAGAGCCAACCATTCTTATTTTCTTACACCAGTGCAGCATCTGAACTGTGCTTCTGCCTTGATGTCCAAACTTCTAAATAAAATGCAGAATGTTTTCTGCTTTTATGTTCTGGAAGAACAGCTTGCAGCTGTTCCTTGGGCTCTTTAGCTGCTAATCACATGGGTTTTTTTTTTAAAATTTTAAACAAATTTTGTGAAACTTGGTTAATATCTTTGACAAATGTATAATTTTTATTTAATCTGATTATGTTGGCGGAAATAACTAATCAAAAGGCCATTCTGAAAACATAAAATCAGAAATGCGTGCCCAACATACCTACCGTACAGTAGATGTATTTATGCTCGGGAGTGGACTTGCCTTAGGCGAAGGTAGGCAAGCGCCCAGGGCCCCAAGAACACTAGAGTGTGCAGAAAAAAAGGTTTGCATTGTTTGTGTCTTGGGATTTTTTTTCTTTTTTTAAAACTTGTACAGAAATATTAACCATGCAAAAATTGCTGTCCTAGCTGCTATTTTCGCAATACGAGACCCCCTTTTGTTTGGTCCAGGCTGTTTCATGTTACAGAGGCAATGACAGGGCACAAGCAAAAAGAATGCATTTTGGACAGTTTATGACAGTAGCATGGGGTGTATTTACCAAAATCACTACATACCTGTTATAGGCAAAAAGTCACTGTTGACAGATTGTTCCAGACCAGGGTAACAATGAGTTGCAACATATAATCGGATGAAGTCAGTGGGAGATCGATCGACTGGTACAAATGCGTGATCTGTTTTTTCACAGTACAAGCAAATGATCTGCCTTTTGATTTTACTAAAATTTCCAGACATCCTCTCCTGTATCTGCACACAAATTAAAAAGCTGGTAAACCGATTTAAACACTAGGGCAGCATATTAGGCAGCCATAGTGAAGAACAGGGGACGTACATGGATTTAAGACTTTGTAGTGCAGTTTTTAAAGTCATCTTTCATAAATTACTGACTACATAATTTACAGTACTGTGCAAAAGTTTTAGGCACCTGTGGGGAAAAATGCTGTAAAGCGAGGACGGTTCCAAAAATAATGCCACGAATACTTATTAATCAATAAACCTTCTAAAAAGTGCAGTAGACAAAAAAAACCTCAATCAGATCAATATTTGGTGGGACCACTCTTTGCATTTAAAACAGCATCAATTCTCTTGTGCAAACTTGCATGCAGTTTAAGGTAGAGGTCGGTAGGTTCTTCCAAACATTTTGAGGAAACGGCCACAGTTCTTCTGCAGACTTTGACTGTCTCTGCATGTCCTCCCAGACTGACTTGATCATGTTGAGATCAGGGGTTCGGTGGGGACCAGACCATCTCTTGATCAAGATTGGGTGTTTGAGGTCATTCTCATGCTGCACAATGAATTTGGGACCAATGAGAAACCTCCCTGAGGGTAGATAAGAATCTACCTGTACTTCTCAACACACATTCAAGTTTCATGCCTAACACTTTTGCACAGTACTGTATGTCCTCACAGGTTAGCATATATGCTAGAGACAAACTGGATCTTTGCAGCAGCTCTTCTTGCCAAGCAGTCCAGGGACCAGTGGGGAAAAAAAGCATTTTTACAACCAGGTGTGATTGTTTAGATTAATAAGTGTAGAAACTGGTGAAAATTGGGATTGATGAGAATCCCATTGCTGTCTTAACCTAGAGCCCCCAGTCTATTACATTTGCCTGTGTTTATGCAAGTAGGTTTTTTTTTTATTTTTATTTTTTTTACCCAAGTAATCCAGAATAAGCGTCAAGCTCAGGAGCACAGATTCAAATCTGTGTCTTCTGACTGCAAGATGAAACCTCTAACCACTACAACATCTGCCGTCCCGTCATTAAAGAGGAGTCTTTGAGTTACTGGAAACATTAATGACGTCACTGTGAATTGGTGATTATTCTCCATGGAATTTTCATCCAATGTTCTCCCTCCATAGCCTCCTGAAAATAAATCAAATAAAAGGTTACATTAACATTACGAGTAGACTTAACAAATAACTGTTGCATAGTTTAAAACTTGAGTGAGCAGAACATGCCTTCCAGTCCCTTCCCAAGACCTGCTAAGCTTTGTTCATCTATGTATAGATCTGCGTGATATATGAGAGAATCTGAGTAGCCTTCATACTTTTAAGGCCTAAAATAAACGCATTAAGTAAATTAAATGTTCATTCCATGTCATGTCCAGAGTTGATGCAAGAGTTGTCTAAAATGGGTGGTGTGGTACTGCAGCAGGTAGCATCTGCACTTTCCAATATGGCACAGTCTGTGCAAGGTGTGCATGTTATGGATGTTTTTTTATGGGCTTTTTCTGGCTGATGTGAGTTTTCTCCATCAGTCCAAAGACCCGTGTTCCAGTCTTGTGTGTGTGTGTGTGTGTGTGTGTGTGTGTGTGTGTGTGTGTGAGAGAGAGAGAGAGACATTGTTCTGCAGTGGATTGGTGTCCCTCCTGGGGTTTATCCTGCCTTGTGCTTTATGCTTCTGGGACAGATTGTGGACCACTGTGACCCTGCTTTGGGCAAAAGGTTAATCATAACAATATTTGTTTAGAGAACCTGACAGTGTTTGGTTTGTGTTTTCAAGTATTTATCCAGTTTCTTTACTGAAGGAATTTCAAGGCAAGTACTTTTCCTAGAAGGAATTTATGGTGTATTGACTGTACGGCCCTGTGCAGGAGGAAACGCAGAGCAAGAACAATAGTTACGTTTGCATAATCATTCTAGTTAAAACAGCGGCAGAGGGACCCTCGTTCTGTGAACGTGAAACTATTTGCTCATAAGACAAAGGTATAGACATCATTTGGCATAGATTAGGAGTTAAATTAAATCGGACCACTTTGAAAGCAATTGTGACCAGCGGGTTATTTTTCACGTCAAAAGTTAATTAATGTAACTCTTCAGTTTGCGAAAGGTTAAATTTATATGTACTGGGAGCATCTGGGGCTGACATTTAATAACGCTCAGATATTTGGGACCATCAACAGGCAGGCAGGATAGTTTCAAGTTGTTATGAGCAAAATTGGGAATAAATTTAATGAGGCCAGTTAGTTCAAAGAATAAGGATGATGAAAGGATGTTGAAACAAATGCTAGCAAACGTACTTACAGTATTTGGACCCTGTCAATGCAGGATTCAGCAGCTTTTTGATCAATTTGTTAAACTTAAATTGGAGATAGAAGGCAAAGGGAATGTCTATGAAAATCTGTCTCCCCCGACTCATTTCGACTGCAACCCTTTACATAGTCAATTATGCATGATTTCAAAGCTTTGATGGTTTACAGCTAGGGCAGAGATGCGGCCTTTTACCTCATCTGCCCACTGGGGGACGTGCATTGGCAGGAAGGTAATGTTATGCCCTCCAAAATTTTAGACGTCTCATATTGCCGTTTCCTATCTGCTGAGAGGTTGCCACTTGATCATCAGTTTGTGTCATGAACATCAAGGAAGGAGGCGTTTGCAGTTTTCACTGGAGTACATTAAGCGTATCGGATTGCTGGTAATGTTGTCTCATAATGTATCCTGGAAAGCGTTGTCCATCATGGGCGGCAGGCAATATGTTGTCATCTGGTTGTCTGTATTGCCTGCTCGAGCTGTTGTGTCATATCACGTGCGAGTATATTGACAACTGGAGTAAAGACGTGTCCGACGTAACAGCCGGCTTCTTCTGAAATAAGTACCGGTACCGTTTTTGGGGAAAACATCCGTAATTTTTCCTCAAATTAGCTGAGACCAATTGAGATAAATCGCGTGGAAAGGACTGGAGTGAGCTGGTTGCTGAAAGCATTGAAAGGGAATCTCTCCCCACTTGAGCCACAGAACACGGAGTGAGAAACTATTCTGATCACGTAAAGTGTCTTTTGAATGTGAAGTTTTGCAGTTGTACTTGCAGAAAGTTGTCAGTTGTACTGGAAAGTTACTGGAATGACTCAAGCCCCACAGAGCAAGACTAGTTAAAAGCCCAAAAATGTAGTGCTGTGTGGAATGTAACTGGACTCGAGCCGCATGCCTGCAAACCTACAGTTGAGGAAGACTAAATCCCATCTTCTGTATAAGCTCAGAGTCCTTTGTTCTGGGTCAGTCTCTTGAGACTCATGCGATGCGGCGTTGAACTATTACTGATCTGTGACTGCAGTGCTGCTGGTGAATAAAGCGATCGGTTAGTGATGAGGTGAACCGTGTGATAACTCCTGTGAGAAAACTGTGTTGAAACACATGGAAGGTAAGAAGCTAGAAAAGCATTTTCCACTGTATAGCATCGCCATTCTTTTTGAAACTGTCTCCACAGGATTCTTCTGTCCTTGTTTAAAAGGTTTATTAGGAATTGGTGCATTTAATGTTGAGGTTATTTGCTGGAGATGACACGGTTGTCAGGGGTCCTAGACGCACCTAACGTTCAATTTCACACGATGACACTCGCGTGTGTTACTGTAACCCCCATAGCAAATTGTGAGGACATGATGGAAGTACCTCACTTTCAATGAATACAGAATAAAAATGGCTGTTTGTTCTCTCTCTCCCTCCCCCTCCCTCCATAGTTCACATTAGTGAAATTAGACTGTAATGTTATTGCGTTGAACTTATGAAAGACTTTTGAGAAACTGATTTTGGTTTTGTAAAATGAGTGACATTTCATGTCCTTTACACTCGTGGTGCGACTTATTATGGTCACTTTTTAGAGGACTGCTTATTATTGTATCATTGATCTTTGTAATGAGAGAATGAAGCTTGCTGAAATTGCTGCACCCTTTTAACTGAGATCCATAATTCCTCTATTTGACTAGAAGGTGATGAATGTAAGCTGTAAAGCTGCCTTCCAAAGAAGTAAAAGACTAGAATCCAAAAAAAATAGTTTCATTGTATCAGGTGAAATGGCCATTTAAAATACAGCACGACTGAAATTTAATTATATAAAAGTAAAATACCGTAACTGCATAATGATAGGCAAACACAGTTGTTGTGGAGGGGGATGTATGTGGTGGAGCGTCTAAATGTACATTAATAATGATCTGAAACACCTGACTACTAAAGATTATAAATGTGTTGGGTGTTGGTTTTTGGCAAAGGGAAAAAAACACGCTTTACCTGTAGGTAAAATGACGGTATGATTACCATTATGGGAATCTGAGTCGTTTTAATGTCGCCAAGAAGAAGCCGCGTGAGATGCTTTGGATAAAGGTGATGAATGGGCAAATTGCCCACATACCCGCTTTGACTTGCCTTGGGTGCACTGAACACTGACAGTAGGCCAAATAAAAAGTGGAAAATGTGCATCAGTTTAGGGAAAATGGTTTTGACTATTTCGAAAAATGAGTTACAACCAAAACATTATTTGTAGTCCAAAGTTAGTTTTGAACATAAAGTTTTAATAACATGTTAAACCCTTTGAAGAGAGAGAAACTGAGCTGGTTGAAAACCAGTTTTGTTTTTTGTTTTTTTTGGGGGGGGGCAGCATTTGAATACTTTAAACTAATTCTTTTTAGCTAAGTTTAATCATCAGACATCAGCTGCCTGATCTCTGCATGTGGTGAAGCTGCCAAACCAGCAGACAAACAAAAGCTGAACATTTTACTGCACCTACACTGACTGTATTTACATCAGTGCTAAAAAAAATACCTAAGACCTTTCTTTTGTTCTGGAACTTTCTGTTTTTGAACTTGATATTCAACCAGAAATACCCTAACCAAAAATATATTTAAAAAATTCAAATTACAATACCCAGCACCAACTCTGCAGTCTACTGGTTTTATATGGCTGCCGCTGTAGTAAAATAATCACTTTTGCAACATGTATAAATTTACCATAATATAATCAGTCACAGCTATTAAATCTCCTGGGGTGAGGAAACGTGCTTAGCTATTCCATGACGTGGTACATAACTTTTGCAGAATCCGGTTTTCTTACTTCTTACGATTTAAAAGATTGTCACTTGTAATGTCTTTAATTGCTGACTCGTGGGAAGTGGCAGCTTGAACCTCCCAGAGTGCCGCAGCTTTCGTAAGGAGGAGTCCTGCATTTGGAAAGATATTTAACTTTTGAAAATGTGGCTTTATTATGCCATGCTCTAGAAATCTGCAAAAAAATGCAATTCAAATTGCTTTCAGTTGGAACATCTGCTAATCCACTCAATAATAGCGATTATTATTATCAGCACTCGTTTCCTCTGGCATCCATTTCAAAAGTAAGCACCTTACTTAAGTCTACTTCTAAATACCTCAGGTGCCTCCATCTACCATCTTCCAAAGACGTCACTATTCGGGCTGTAATTAGATTCTGCTGAATCTGATATGACACAGAATTATACAAGAGGACTGAGGAGGTACAAATTAATTAGCTTTTTTTGTGAATAGATTAGTCTGGGTTAAATCATTAGCTGTATGCAATTAATATTTAAATTGTTTCATTAATTGTGAAGTCTGTCGGAGATTGTGGTTTTTCTGGGTAAGGATTTAAGTCAAATCGTTTAGAGAGCTGCTGGGCATAGATTATGTGTCTGAGTCAAAAGCCTACTTCTTTTTTCGTCAGAACAATTTGCTTAGGAATGAAAGGACCTGACATTTTGTGATAAACTGTTAGAGTTTCTGCCTCAGCAGCCCACCATGTCAGTGTTATATGCAGGCGTGTGCACAGTAGGAGCAGGAGGTCAACAGCTCATCTGATGAGCACCAAAGTACTCCTCTCATTATGGCATTTTATGGTGCACAACAGGTAGCGTCAGAGGCCTGTTCAGCTACATCAGTTTTTAGATACGGTCACTGACCACTTTATCGGTAACACCCATTAAACACGGGGCAGCGACACGATGTGTAAGAATTGTGCCGAAATGGGCTGTGAGCTTCAGCGAATTTTCACATCAAAGTTTAGAATGGGTGGGGGGGGGGGGTAATAGCAACTGTTCTATGATTCTCAGTTTCTGCTGGGACATGCAGATGGTGGGTTAGAATTTGGTGTAAATAGCATGAAGCCATGGACCCAACCTGTCTTGTGTTAAGTTGAGGCTGTTGCTGCTGGTGGTGGTGGTGTAATGATGTGGGGGAATGTTTTCTTGGCACACATTTGTCCCCTAATACCAGTCCAGCGTCGGTTGAATGTCCCTGCAGCAGACTGGGCCCAGTTTACCCATCTTTTAACCGCTACTTCCAGTACGGTAACGTGCCGTTTCAAAGATCACACATCTCAAGCTGGTATTCATGAACATGACAATAAGTTCAGCGAACTTCAGTGGCTTCCACAATCACTAGATCTGAATCCAAAAGAGCACCTTTGGGATGTGGTGGAACGGCAGATTGGCGTTATGTCAACGTGTCAACATGGACCAGAAGCTCTAAGGAATATTTCAAGCACTTTGTTGAATCCATATTGTATAGAATTCAGGCTGTTCTGAGGGAAAAAGGGGGTCCCATATTAGAATGGTGTTCCAAATAAAGTGGCCAGCGAGTGTATACCACCACCCCCCCATCAGAGTTCATCTGAAATGCTTGTTATAAAGTCCGTTATAAAATCTGAATTAAAGTGAATGTAATGTTCAAAAGAAAGGTAAAGGTTTGTATGAGTGCCTTGTGTTAACACTTTTAATTGTTTTGTATTTAAATGAAGATCATAAGTTAACACCAGCTCAAAAAAAAAAATTATAAAAATAGTGTTTCCATGTTAAAACCTTTAGAGAAGTGAGCTGTTGCCCATAAATCAGTTGTTAGTAAGAATCAGTCGGGTCTTGCATTTTTAATAAAGGTTAAAATTTTCATGAACCGACTAAATGAGACGGAGAGGTATCCCAGCACAGAACACATGCTGGGTTGTTTAAGCCCAGTTTTATTGGTTTCAACCCATTATCATCCTGTCTTCTAATGTTTATGCTCAGGAAATGTCCCTGTGCTGTTTAAAAAAAAAACAAAAAAAACAGCTTAATCAAATCACGTTAGGATGTTCATTGTTTACACGACTCAGCTCATTGTGTATTATTATTGTTGTTGTTGTTGTTGTTGTTTTTGTTTGCTCATTTGTTTAGCTGACACCTTTTTCCATAACAATTTAGAACATTGGGACTGTTGAAAGGGTACGGTTTATGAAATGATAGCAGTCAACAAGAACAAATAAGCTTTATGAAACAAAAATGACAAGATCAGACTTGAAAAATTAAGATGTTAAATCAAATTCTAGTTCAATATTAAAAAACTGGAAAAAAAATTGTTTGCACACTGACACAGAAAAGCCACCAAGGATGCTAGGCTGAAGATATAAGTGATGCATGGAGAGAATGGGATGAGCTAGGATGTTAAGAACAAAGTCATCATATGGGTTTGGAGCTGGAAATGGGAACTGAAGGATTCTGTTTGGTGTGTCTGCAGAGGTTTCATAGCAGCTGCATAGAGAGATGAGAATTTAGAGTTAGGCAGGAGTTCAGTTCTTCGGTTAAGTTCAGGACATTCCTGAACTTAATCCTCCCAGCAACTGGAAGCAGTAGAGAAGCCATGGCAGAAGAGCGGTGCATGTCCAGCAAGGAACGTTATAAGCTGCAGTAGAGTTGCTTTACATAGTTTTATATGTCATAGATGAAGCAACAGATCTACTGAAGAGATGCAATGACTATGAGAGTCACTCAAGAATGCAGTGGATGAGGACTGATTTTTTTTTTTTTTTTTTTAAGGGACAGACACATTTTTATAGGGAAATGGGGTAGGCAGAGGTTTTGAAACTTTGAGAGTAAAATGTTGATTATTAATCTATGCTGAGATGAAGATATTGTTTGGGTAAGAATATAATTTATTCTGCTGAGTCATCGCTATGATTGATGAAATAATTTGAGTTTGGTCATCACTCGCTGCCTGTTCCGTTCCATCTTGGCACAGTATGCAGACTTTTTTGTGTTTATATTTGTGCAGCGTGCATCTCATGTTTATCACTGTCGGTCTTTGGAACACTGTTAAAGAGCAGTTCAATTCACTTGTCCTGGGAAGGGCTGCTGAGAAGGCATGCCCAGACCTTCCTGTTCCCAGAAATGGTTTCCAGCTCCTTTTGGAGGACCCCTGGGGAATCCCAGAGCAGCAGAGTGATATAAGTGCTCTAACATGCCCTGGGTCTGCCCCGCAGACTCCTCCCTGCCAGGATTGGAGTTCCCGGGGCCCACGGCTGGAGCCAGGCCTGGGGATGCTCTTTCGTCGGCGAGCACCTGGTGGCCCGGCCGCCCGCGTAACCCAGCCAGTATCAGCCCGAAACTGCTACGTGAGGTCATCCTGTGAACCCACCACCTGCCAAGCGAAGGCTGGGGTTTGACGCAAGCACGAGTAGAATAGAACTGGACGGCAAAAAGTAAAACGACAGTTAAAAATGCAAAGACGAGCTTTGCTCACCAAGCCGAGGCTAGCTTTGCCGAACCTTCTCTGGGTGTTTCCAGGAGATCCTTCAAATTGGTTCTGATAGGTCGCAGAGGACACCGCCGATGCTGGTCTGAAACAGCCTGTCCGACCGCTAAGATTAGGCGTGGAATCCTAGAAATTCGCAACGTTGATGCTGATGTGCGGACAAAAATGTTAGTTTTCGACAAAAGGCAGCAAACAAAAGCTGTCTATTATCATTCAGAGACGCACCGGTAAGTAGTGTCTCAGTAGAATGGCAAGTAATTTGCGACAACAGATTATTATTAGACGCGGCGAGCAATTAAATGTGGTCTGTAACATAGTGAGGGATATAATTAACTGATTATGCCGAAGGCGGGACACAATTAGCAAAAAATAATAACAAATATGTTTGATTCTCACTTGCTTCCAGCAGTAAAAGATTACTTTTTCCCGAACCCTGAACTTTGTGAGATGGAATAGTAAAAATTGTTTGGACAAGAAAAGGAAAATGAAACCAATTATTCAGGAGAGTTGCAAGTAGGAACATAGGTGCTCAAGCAGAAAGTGGCATCAGAGAAAGGAGCTTCAGGAGGAGGGAAGGTTTTAAAATGCAGACAATCAACTGTTGTGATGATGGGTGTTTATATTTTAGAAACTAGTTATACTGGGTCTCCCCCCCCCCCCCCCCCCCC